>JAVVLW010003575.1:0-42599 GCA_034401795.1 Chaetoderma sp. LZ-2023a
GGATTGAACACTGCACTTAGCTTTTTGTTTGAACAAAAGAGTGGCCCTTTTTGCCAGCTCTTTTCCTCCGCTTCAGCGTTGAAGGCATTTTCCTGTGACGGAGGCCCGCACAAGGCACTTTCTTCTTTTATCAATAGTATTTTGTATGCGTTAGGGGTATAATTAGTTTATATTACACTATCCAAGTAGCCTCGTCACGATGCTCCTTTGCGGGGATACCTCTGCGGATTTACGAATCTGTGTGGTACCTTCGGCGAGCCCACGTAGCAATAACACCAGTTGGTTCTATGTACTGTATTATTTTTGTTCATTCACTAGCAAACGAGTAGTATTGTTTGTAAAGATTATTTACTTTTAATTATATCATCATGTCCAGACTTTTAAACTAGTTAATGGACCGACATACCGGCGACACGAACAGTTGGGATGAGACCATGAGGTTCAATCTCGGCGGCAATGGTCGCACGGCCCCACTGGAATGTGATCGTTCCACGGGCTCCAGAAGCCGGTTTTCTTACCTTCTGCAGAGTTGTGATACAGGATCCGTAACCCCGAGAACCGTAGCTAACCAGCCCTCCTGCGCATGTACACGCAGTGCAATGGAGTGGAGCAACATAGTGGACCAGCACCTACCCCCGTAAGCTACAGTACCACTAGAATAACTGGTTCGATTACTGAGCCAGTAATTCTATGGGTAAATATTCAAAAATACTCTTCTCTATGCCTTTCAAATAGCCATGTCTGAAGACCACTGCAAAGTAGTTTTTCGGTCAGTGAAAGGGTTAAGTCGACACAGGAGCGCTTAAACATGGTTGACTATGTTTATAGTGTAGACGTCTGAACATCTGTGCTAACCAGACAGCTATGGCTACATGCATATCTTATTGAAAGGGATGCTATCTCATCCCAAATGTTATACTGCACCGATAGATTATGGTTTATAGATTCCATATCATTCATATCCTGTCACATCCCCGTTTCTGTATCACAACTATCTGTTTTATAACACCGCGTAAACGTTGAACAATGATCGCCACCATTGTGTCTCCTCAAGCGATAGTGTGTGATGTCATATAAGTGCCAATGCACCGCATTTTTTATTATGTAACACTCATCTCATTGAATATTTTGAAACTAATTTGACTGGAAGTTGTTGCAACTTCCAGTCAAATTAGTCTCAAATTATTCAAAAGCTTACCCGTATGAGTGCTTGTATAACGCATTGCCAAACTATAGCTGGCACCTCTATGACTGAACGCATATCCGGAGGCAGACACGCTAGGCTTTTTCTGATTGGCTGAAAAGTAAATCATGACAGTCAGCATAGGCTGTAGAAATGTAGCAACATTTATATACTAAATATAGTGGCATGATAAAAAGCTTAAAATTACCTGCGCAGTTTATGAGTGGCATATTAAATCACCTGCATAGCTATCGCTATGTTATGTTATGTTCGTATAATCCTCCTCTTGATAGGAGCACCCACTGTAGTGGTAATAGTTAAAATCAGATAATAACCAAACAAAAATAGGATAAAAGCAAGTAATAAATAAGGGAAAATTAAATAAACAAGTACAGAATAAAACAACACCCTAAATTAGCTAGAGTAGTTGGACAAGAGCAGTACAGAATTAAACAACGAACCAAGCTAGGTAGAGTGGTTGATTAAGACACATTAATATCTAAGAATTTATCATAAGTTTAAAACATATTTGAGATAAAATAAAGTACAAACGCACTATCTGATGCTTTGGTGGAATAAAAGTGCTACGGCGTTAATCGATTTTAACAAAACACGAAAAGGTTTAGATTTCCAAAAAGAAATCCAGTATTAATTGGTTGATTTATCACAAGTTTATATTGGTACTAAAAATAAGTTCGTCACACATCTGCTACGTCGGGTAGTGCCAAGAAAAGCCCTAGGTGAACCACACGAGATGTCATAAGTTCCCCTCGGACCAGGCATCCCAAGCGCCTAGGGGATGTGTGGAACGGCCAGAGTAATTCAACACAACACCCGCAGATGCATTGCTAAATCTATTGTGAGAACCATTATATGCATAGGCTAATCATCCTGATATGGTGTTGAGAATATGAACTCTGCCACAATGTATGTTGTAACAGACATGTCTGCTGAGTAGTTCAACATTATACAGGTCAGAATTATACAGTAGTATCCCACAGGTGGGCAATGCAGTACAGTCTATAATAAGTTGAGTAAGTAGGATAAGGTCACTACTATCATGAGATGAGATTAGTTATCCTTGAATAAGATAATGACACCTGACGAAGAGACCACCTACCTTTCTGGAGATGGAATGTGGTGGCTGGTGGGATGGTTATAATGATATATGCATGTAGCCATACCTGTCATGCTGGTGACACTTACTTTTGATGAACACACACAACCCGACCTGCTACCCTTTTCGCTTTTGATTTCAAATAATATAAGCCTTGCTTGGATGGTTGTGAGGTGTGGTGTGGCGGTGGGGATGGAGCGGAGGCCAGGTGGCACGTTGTAGTATAATCATAGATGTAGTATTGTTCGTGCTTACTGATTTGATATTCGCATAGAGCCGAAAGTTCAGTTCAGTTCATTTTATCGCTTGATTACGCGCAGGAACTTCAAAGTTATCTGAGCTTATATTTTACATAATAATTGTGGTGTGTTATGAATGTAATACAGTTTCAATACATGTCACGTAACTTACTAACTATTTTTTAAGGTTTATAAATGATTTGTAAAGGTTTATAAATTATTTTTAAACCTTTAGAAATTATTTTAAACGTTTGTAAATCATTTATAAACCTTTACAATACTTAAAACCCTTTATAACTCATGTATAAACCTTTATGAATCATCTATGAACCTTTACGTACTGAACGCATATCCGAAGGCGTACGTACATGCGTACTGGTCTGGTTTCCGGACAATAACGGGTTTGGCATACGGCTTAGTAGCGTAACGCGAATACGGAGGTCAACTTCGAATTCAGTCAATTTACCTCGAATTTACAGTATATCGGCTTTATGAGGTGGGGGTCAAGGAAATGTGTAGCAAGTAGGACCTATGCATGTGTTTTACGAACTTTTGACGCAAAATACACGCTCAGGACTTAGTTTCTTTATAAGCATCATCAATATGGTAGGCCTATATAACGTTCATCTATGATAACGCCTCTGATTATGCCTGTGATGATTGTTAAACTCTAGACACTTATTGACTACCAATCATGTATGTGTTCCATGTACATTCAATTAACTCTAATGTGTGTGTGAAGTAGAGTAATTAATTAATTAATAGTTCACTCATCAGATTTATCGTTTGTTTATTCATTGCACGTCGAACAACTATCGTTGGTAACCAGGTAAATAGTATGCGATTATTTTAAAACTGTTTGGTGAAAACTGTTGCTGCCAAGAACAGTAACGACTTTCAATCAATTAGCTTTATTTTAAAATTCTGATGGCATGCGCTCAGACCATCCTTAGAAGATTTTTTGGTTGTCCTCTCTCGACCCTGGTGGTTGGAGTAGGGTAGGTAGGAGGGAAATTCTTTTTCTTTTACCTGCTGAAATATAACATTACAAAATTGAACTTAATGAACAAAACTTGAAGGTTTATATATGAACTTGAAACAGAAACTATAAAGCAAACAGTTTCTAAAGGTCATGTGAGCCCATTTTGACGAAATGAGTCAATTCAATCTCCCAATGAGCTTACATGAAAAATAAAAATATTTCTTCACACGAAACTCCCAAAAAAAGATTTTGAGTAGGCAGGATCTTTTAGGGTCGGTAGGGAGAGGACAACCAAACTATTATTTAAGGATGGCCTCATTGAGCGGTATCATTTGCATTGCTTATGACACATCCCTGTAATGCTCATTTTGGCCCGTTACAAAGCGATTGGTAACGGTGTATCGGCGTGGTTGGAGCGTGTAATTAACCTATTAGAAATACGCCCATTATATAACACGAACTGACTGGTCAAGGTGGTCGATCGTTTTTAAGTTCTCATCTATTCATAAAAGATACATATCCTAGCTAAACTTAGGACTAGTTGTTACTTTATGGATCCTTTAACTAACTTGGACTGTAGCCGCCATTTTAGATAGATATTTGCGGCCGCCTTTATTTCAGACTCTATTGCCTTCGCCTGTGAGCTATTGTTCGTATAAAACCATTCTCGTAACGCTAATGCTAGTTATTGTTATGGCAAGTTCCAAGGTGAGCGCATAGTAAGCATAGCGCAGTATATTAATAGTTCTATATTTCCTATGGTGAAAATAAAAAAGCAAATATATCTATAACAAGTTTACTGAATGCTGTTGCTGCCTAGAGAAGCAACAGCTTTCCGTCAAAATTGTTGTCAAAATAATCATGTGGTAATACAATTGTCACTAGGCAAAGTTTTGATAACAATTTCGCTGAAACTCGATGAAACAACTTTCAATCAAATTGTTTTCAAAATAATCAGCAGGGCAGTCAGTGTGAAGACCCGCTGAAGATATTTCGAGCAAATTTATTGACAGTCATTTCTTACTCAGTCAGCAACGGCGTTGTCAAATGGGCACTTTTTGTTAGCTAACAAATGCATACACAATAAGATAGATATTTATTTCGACAATAGGCCATCAGCCCTTGAGTGCACATTGAACACAATATATACATGACGGATACCGTATATAAAACTCAATTAATACATAAGTTTAAGTATACTATGGCTGTATATGTTAACATTTAACTCTGATCTTGCAATAATGTACACACACATCCACTCAACCACATAGAAACGCACTCACGCGCGCAGACACGCACGTGCCAGACACTCGAACGCACACCACCAACGCATACACACATGCACATGCGCCCATGCACACTCGTATACACACACGAACTCACACCCAATCATATACATGCTCGCAGACGCAATCCCATGTGCAGGCACTCCTGCGCGTGCGCACACACGCCCGCACACATTCACCCACGCACGTACGCACGCACACACTTTCACACACACACACAAACACACATGCAAAAGCGCACGCACAAAACGCGCATTCCCACGTACGGAGGCGTACGGCGGTGTACAATATCGTTACGAAAATATGCAATAAGATTAGTAAACTAGAAGTTGTTAATACACTAACAAAATATACAAATGGTATGCAGTGCAAATCAACCGTACCACGAGATATTCCAGGTCACCCGTAAATACACTACAGCAAAGTGATCTCCAAATGACGACACCAAGTAACTACGCATAGAAATCTGTTGCGTATTTTGGAACCAATCGGACCAGCGAGGTGCTTCTACCTATGGCACCAACATCCACCAAACAACTAGCCCCAAAATACCCAACATAATTTATAATATTAGAACATCTTTGGAACTAATTCGATTGGTGACCTGCTCACTCTGTTGTCCTTATGCTATATCGTGTATGAGTTGTATGTATGTTTGCTTGGATGTATAATTACAGTGTTTTTATTTCTTTGATGCATTTATTTGCTGTTGAATATTTTGAAACTAATTCGATTGATGACAGTAATACATTAAACGATATTCACTAGATGAGATTGTAACTTTTTGAAATTACAAATACAGATGAGCTGACAGATTTGTCTACACGTTTTCTGTATCAAATCACCCACACATATGCCCACCCTCACTTCACCCATCCCTGCCTACACACGCACGCCCACGTGCACGCACCCTACACAGTCACTCTGACGCATATAAAGTATCCACTCATGACGCTAGACTATCACACAAAGTGATTCTCAAGATCATGCCACTGCGTTGTCAGATTTTGTTTATTGGATCTTTTCAGTCGGTATGTAACTCTAAACGACGACAAATAGATTATGAATCCGGTGATCGTGAACTTATTATGACGTATTGATAACATTTAATGATGACGTCAACTGTAATCAATTCGGCCATTCAAGAACCCTGCAGCGCTATCAGTGACGCTGATATTCTGCAGAATTTATGGCTGGTACAATATTTTACTGGCTCTGTAGGGTCGCTGAAAATTGTGATGAGGAGCAGATAGATATAATAGTTTCCAAGCATGAAAGACTAACTATGAGACAAAGTAAAACATATAGATGAAAACAGAAAGACAGACAGAATAAATAGACAGAGGCACTAACAAGTATATTCATGTGTGTGTGTGTGTGCGTGCGTGCGTGCGTGCGTGCGTGCGTGCGTGCGTGCGTGCGTGCGTGCGTGTGTGTGTGTGTGTGTGTGAGAGTAAGATGCATGGATTCAGTGTAATGAGATAAACTATTATTTGGTCATGTATTCGTCTCGAAGCGCAAACGCATAATGAATAAAGGCAGCCAGTTTTCGTATAATTGTACAATTGCATGATTGCAGTAGTTCGTGAAACTTATATATGCTGGGCCTATTCCAATAATATTGTTTTATATACTGTTTTCGTAGATTTTTGTAAATTGGGCAAACTAATATAAAATGAAACTCATCTTCCACAATGTTACAAAAATTACACCTTCTATCTGCCGTCGGAATAGGGAAAGGTTTGTTCCACCTACCAGTTTCAATACGGAGTCTATGAGAGCTAGTTCGTAACCTGGTCATCGCTTTGCGAAATTTCGGTATTGTAACCATATCCAGATAAAACCTATATGACGGATCAACAGCAACATTCTTATATGATTTCGTTTTATTGCTGGCCTCTAGCTGTCCCCTCCATCCCTGCAGAAAATTGTCAGTTGCTCTCTGTTTATAGCCATTAATAAAACTATTTACATCGATTCCTCTGCCCTGCGCTAACCAAACATCGTTAAAACCTCTATTACGTAACATATTCCTTAAACTGTTTGCCCAATTATTGATACTTGCTGATTCATTTAGCTCACGATACAGTACATTATATATATATATATATATATATATATATATATATATATATATATATATATATATATATATATATATATATATATATATATATATATATATATATATATATATATATATATATATATATATATACATCTGGCAATTCTGTTTGGTTCTGAATTTAGAAGTTTAAACCAATATTTTTAATATTCGTGTTTCTATAGTTATCCTTAGTGGTACCCTTCCAAGTTCCCCGTATACAGTGCTACTTGGGGTACTTTGTTTAACACCTAATAACTGTTTACAGAATCTGAGATGGCATTTTTCTATTTCGTCCCCACGGTGGAATCCCCATACCTCACACCCATAGCAAAGCACTGGTAGTACAAGTTTATCAAATAAGTTACAATAATGAGCTGGATTAAGATTTATAAATTTGCTACAATATTTATGCAGTGCAAATACCGCCTTTTGCCCTTGTTCAGCTAGGCACTTCTGTGCTTCGTTGAAAGACCCACTAGATGCGAATACAATACCCAAATATTTTATTTTATTAACAACTTCGACCTCGTGTGTCCCAAACAACCATCTATCAGATTTGCATAAGCGTCCTCCCCGTCTAAAGATCATGACCTTAGTTTTTTCAACGTTTACCGTTAAGCGCCACCTATTGCAGTAAGCGTGTAAGTTATCAAGCGCTAGCTGCATACCTTTCCTAGTTTCAGAAAAAAGTGTTATGTCATCAGCATATAACAACAGAAAAAGCTTAAGAGTTGTTAGATCTATCCCCTCACATTCTGATTTTGAAAGCTCATCTTCAAGATCGTTTAAGTACATGCTGAACAGAAAAGGGGATAGGCATTCGCCCTGCCGAACTCCCGTTAAACACTCAAAGCTCTCTGATAATTTCGCATTCGATCTCACACAGGTTTTTACCCCATGGTACATTGACATAATTATGTTAACTATATTTCCTTTGACCCCTATCTTTAATAATTTATACCAAAGGCAGTCTCGTACAATGTAATCAAAAGCCTTGGAAAAATCTACAAAAGTGCAATATAATTTATGTTTATTCTTTTTCAATGACTGGGTAATTAGTCCATTAAAGCGAATATGTTATCCACTGTACCGAGACCAGCTCTAAAGCCAGCTTGTGCTTCAACATATACATAATTATTTTCTGCCCAATTACTTAATCTATTGTTTAAACCCCTTGTGAATAATTTACCCAATGTGCTAAGAAGGGTAATACACCTATAATAATAAGTTAGGCCGATATGATATACGGAATCGAGACCCAGTCTCAGATATGCTCGAAAATTCCGTTCATGTCATTGTCAATCAGGAGGTAAGGTACTCTATTCACGGCAGGCACGTCAGAGGCGATCATGCACGTGCTGGTGGACTGCTTGATCTTTGTGAACATATTTCACGTATTTTACGCATACGATAAAGTCCTAGCTAATTGTGTATGCACTTGCTCGCAAACAAAACAGGAAGTCCGCTGATTATTCTGAGAAAAATTTGACAATGCTGTTGCTGCCATAGATAGAAATGATTGTCAATAAAGTTGCGCGAAATATCTTCAGCAAGTCTTGCAACGTTGACTACATTGCTGATTATTTTGAAAACAATTTGATTGAAAGTTGTTGTTTCAACAATTTTCAGCCATACTGTACCCAATCGTGGACAGCAGATGGGGAAGCGTAAAGCTAGTCCTACAGCCCCCCCCCCCCCCCCACAGTTGCGTCTCAGCTAAAGAGACAAAACTCATACACGTGTGTCCTGACATTTCCTCACGAGAATCCGAGTTTGAAATGGGGGGGGGGGGGCCTACGCATTACGCGAGCGATTGAAGAGCGGATCGACAGGCTCGCCACCACGGCGCTGAATAAGACCATTGCCCCTCTTTCGAGGCTCTAGAGAGGAGAGACCTACAAATCCAGACTCTTGAACAGACGCTAGAAAAAATTGTCTTATCTGACGTAGAAAAAACTGTGAGAATCTCTACATTCAAAGCCCAAGTAAAAAAGCTCGGTGAAACTATTTTGGAAATGACTGCATCCTTAAAAGAGAACGAAGTAGCCATAGCAAACCTAACTCGCACTAACGAAATATTGCACGACAAAGCCGAACAATATAGTAGGCGCGAGAGCCTCAGGATCACAGGCCTGAAATTACATCAAGCGGAGACAACGGACGAAGCCGTTATTCGCGTGACCTCAGCAAATCAATGTGCCAGTGTCATATGTTGACATTGCGAGATCACATTTTGTTGGTGCTGCCAAGAATCAAATCATAGTGAAATTTATTTCATATAGGAAACGATAGGAAATTCTTCGGTCTCGACGAGGTCTTCGAAACATGGCCGGTTACAAAGGTGTTTTCATAAATGAAGACTTAACCAAAAAGAGATATGAAATGCTAAAGAAACTGGTGAATCTGAAAAACAATCAGAAAATTCACAGCTCCTGGTCTTATGATGGCAATATACTACAAGCTGACTGAGGGAGGAGAAAAGAAAGTGTGTAATGAATCCAGCGAAATTGACAATTTATAAAGCTTTTTCCGGATCTGTAACTATTGTCTGAGAAAGCACCCATTCTCATGTTACACATATAACGTCGGCGACGTAATGGATGTAGCAGACTGCACGAGCCCGCATGTACGCGCGCGCAAATAGCGCGCACGAGCAAGCTGCATAGACGCGCACATACACACATATAGATCTGGAAGATGAGTACCATTTTATTTTAGTTTGCCTACTATATCAATAATACCGAAAGAAAAGTATAAAACCCTACTATTGGAAACACCCAAGTGTTTATAAATTGACCGATATTATTAGATTCCACAAATTATCATGTTCAGAAGGGACTGGCGGCATTTACTTACAACGCATTTTTCTTTTTCCCAGCAACCGTCCGCGTCTGGAATATACTTCCTGTGCCGGTGAGAGATTCTGTCACACTTCTAGAATTTAAAAGCAAACTCAAGGCTATGTCACCCATACGACAACCCCCTGAGTGGTATTACGTAGGCCCGAGGTTTGCCAACATAATGCTATGCAGGCTCCGAAACGGTTGTAGTTCTTTAAACCGACATCTATTTGACATCTTTCTGTCGGAATCTGCCAGTTGTTCTACAAACCACTACCTCTTACATTGTGCCCTTTTTAACGAGCAAAGAGTCGTTTTTCAAAATCAGCTTGCCTTGAACGATAATTCTCTTGCTAATCTTACGGTCAACCAGCTTCTATACGAGACTTACACTGCCAACTTGGAGATGAACAAACTGATCTGTAATACGGTATGTCAATACATAATTAACACCAACCGCTTTCAGTAGTTTCCAGTTCGCGAACTTATAGTTGAAGGGGTAAAAGGACAGCAGCCCAACACGTACAGGTCGGGGCGAAGGCAGCACCTAGAGCTCACCACTGCTATTCTTCCTTCCTCCCCCCCCCCCTCCCCTCCCCTCCCCCCCCTCCCTCCCTCCCTCCCTCTCTCCCTCTCTCCCTCTCTCTCTCTCTCTCTCTCTCTCTCTCTCTCTCTCTCTCTCTCTCTCGGTCTGTCTTCCTACTCTCCCCCACCTCACACTCAACATCCACACACTTATGTACACTAATAGACTACAATTAATTAAACTATTATTATCCGCCATTTTGTTGTAAACAAGTTTTGTGTAATCTGTATGTGTATGGGAGACATGGGCATAAGACTCTAAGTCTTATCGTGCTTCCATCTGAACAAAATAAATCACGTTTAAACCAACGCATTTTTTAAGCGGGCTGAACTTGTAGAATGAGTGCTTCTTCAGCAAGACACCGTAGTCTCCCTAAATTATATACAAAATGGTGCTCGGTAATAGGTTGATTGCGCAATTTTGGTGAAAATCTTACATTTTAGGAAGCAGTCATCGGAAACTGTCAAAACACATTTGTACATTTATCAACCTTTGCTAAAGGAAGTATGTAGTCGTAAGCTCTCGAATAGGTTCACAATCAACGTTGTTTGGTAAATATCTTGCTATGCGGAATCTGAGGGTCCTATGTCCCGGGTGAGCGTTAGGCCATTTGTTTTATCCTAGATATGAATGATATGATATTTATTTGCATTTTTGCCTGTTTAGGCAAATCATCATAAATTACGCGAGACAATCAATACAACTTACAGTAATTAAAGGTGCATGCTCGCGCCAGAATGCTTGAGAACAGAATTGTTGAGATTATGTGCTTTTGGGGGCTTGAATTGTGTGCCTCGATGTAGTGGGGCGGGGTGAGTCATGGCGCATGATGATTTCATTCCATATAAATAAATTTCGTAAGGTTAGTTGTGAATTTGAGACTCGTGCCTTTAATTCAATTTGGCAGCTTAAAGAAATTATACTAATTAATATGCGTAGTCAAATCATCGTGTGCTGGGATTTCTTTCGTTTCATTGCATCTGGGTGCACAGTTTATGCCTCTAGGAGCATGTGGTGTTAGCAGTTTTATTTTCGGGCTGTGGAAATGCCTAAAAATATAGTGTATATTGTGTATGCTGTGGATATGCACCTTTAAGATCTATACATATATACATGATAAAATGGACTCTTCCAAGTATATCCCTTGATCATATGACGTCATAATCAACTGCGTGATCTGTAAGTCGATATAGTCAGGCTTAAACGATTAATAGTCTGACACGTACGATTTCACCTCTCCAAAGTATCCATTCATCATCTGCCCTAGTATGACGTCATAATCAGTTCAGCGCGTGTATGATGACGTCACACTCATTACGTCACAAAGGGTTCCGTATAGACAGTCATCAACTCTCAAAGAGTCTGACACGTTGTATAAATTGTATGTCTTTGTAATTCTTTGCTATTTAATAGACATGCTGTTGGATGTTTTGAGGTTGGTTTGACTGGGCGCTGTTGCTGCCTTAGGCAGCACCGGCGTCCAGTTGAGTTAGCCTCAAGATACCTAACAGTTCATCTGTATAGCTTTCTGGAAATCGATAATCAGGGTTTAGAAGAAATAGCTCCTTCAAGGACATGAAATAACATGTCCAATCCAAACACGGCCATAGTTTCTATATATGGTAGAAATGCCTAGAAAACTTTAGCATGATTAGATCTACGAATTGTAGTGTATGGTATTATTCACCCCATAGGTAATATGTTATATATTGGTGAAAACTGTATAAATAATATGCCCAATCCCTGTTTAAGCTGTATAAGCCCGCCTTTACAAATGTTATTATGCTGTTGAAGGGTTTGTGAATATAACGCTAAAGAGAAATTTACTGTATTAAATATAAGATTAGGCATTTAGATACTTGTATAGCATATTAATTTAATTGTCAATATATATATATATATATATATATATATATATATATATATATATATATATATATATATATATATATATATATATATATATATATTTATATATATATATATATATATATATATATATATATATATATATATATATATATATATATATATATCTGTGCGTGCGTGCGTGCGTGCGTGCGTGCGTGCGTGCGTGAGTGCGTGCGTGCGTGCGTGCGTGCGTGTGCTTAAATGTACACTCAAGGGCCTTTGGCTTATTGTGGAATAAATCAATCAATATAAACATCGATGCAACTATAGTGATGACATGATAATTATTATTCACAATAAGCCATGGGCCCTTGAGTGAACAGTAATACAATACAATATATAGTAAACAGGGTGCGTACGCGCGCTCTAAAGGAGCTAAACGTTACTCGAATATACAACTTACTTAATACCTAAGTTTGCTATTTCAAAATGTTCACTTGCACGCCCATACGTACTGATTCGTCGCATTGTGATCTGGTACATGCAACCGCGGCCGCGGTCTTTGGAACCGGGAGGGTGGTGGCTCTTTAGGAGAGGAGGTCGCAAGACCACACGTCTTGGGGGCCGCCGTTTTGCGGCCTCAAACACGAGGAACCACATGTGTTTCGATTATAGCTAATGATCGCAATTAAAGCCGTCAGTGACCTCATTTTAATTGTGAAAAATGTGTTCGTTATGGACAGGTTTCACGCAGCGCGGTGCATAGCAATGTCACAAGTATACGTACAGCTGAAAGCAGGCCTATCGATTTACGTTAAGCATTTAGTCGAAAAAATAAGGAAAATGTGTCCGCTTGCGGGCCGGGAGAGGAATAATTTTGGGAATTTGCCACTGGAATGACTGGCCCGATTATTGAGCCAGTCATTTCAGTGGTAAGGCTTTGGAAGTGGTCTTCTCTCGGCCCGCGAGTGGACATTCCGCAACACCGCTGGCAGAGGCCGGTTTTGGCCAGCTACGGCATGCAAGGACTGATCTGCTGTTTTGTTGTCCGTCGTACTGCCGTCGCTAAGGTCGTGCTGTATTCCTCTTGGCAGCTGTATGAGTAAAGCTCTGCGATGATGATGATGAGGATGATGATGATGATGATGATGATGGTGATGGTGATGATGATACCTAGAGTTGGGATGGTGTGGGGGGAGGGGGGGGGGGGAGTGACGCAATACACCTTTAAAGGCTAGCTAAACTGGTAACCTCCTCAAACTTTCGCTACAAGTTATGAGGAGGTTAACAGCTAAGATCCCCTTAAATGCATTATAATGGAGCCACAAACGTGGTGTGTGGGTGTCGGGAGGGGGTGGGGTGGGGCGCGAACGACTTGGTCACACTTCTCGTTTTTCTTTCGTTTCTATTTCGTGTAAGAAACGAGAAGTAAAGACCCAGGTTCACTGGGGTTTGAGAGAGAGGATGGGGAGGGAAGGGTGGGGTAAATCATGATGATGATGATGATGATGATGATGATTGATGCCCCCATTGATGATAATAATTTTAAAATGATGAAGTAATGAGCTGATAACAACAACGAATATTGCTGTAATTTACGTATTAGAATTGATTAGTAGTATTATGCTTAATGGGCAATGGAGGGGTCTGATTTGTCACACAAGTCTATAACGCCATAATCAACTACGCCACGTGTATGCCGACGTCACAATTACGCCAGCCAGCGCCGTCATAGTCAGTCATGTGTTCGAGATTTGTCACACAAGTTTACACAACCATAATCAACTACGTCACATGTATGCCGACGTCACAATCACGCCACCTAGCGCCGTCATAGTCAGTCATGTGTTAAAAATTTGTCACACAAGTTTATAACGCAATAATCAACTACGTCACGTGTATGCCGACGTCACAATCACGCCACCTAGCGCCGTCATAGTCAGTCATGTGTTCAAAATTTGTCACACAAGTTTATAACGCAATAATCAACTACGTCACGTGTATGCCGACGTCACAATCACGCCACCTAGCGCCGTCATAGTCAGTCATGTGTTCAAGATTTGTCACACAAGTTTACACCACCATAATCAACTACGTCACATGTATGCCGACGTCACAATCACGCCACCTAGCGCCGTCATAGTCAGTCATGTGTTCAAAATTTGTCACACAAGTTTAAAACGCAATAATCAACTACGTCACGTGTATGCCGACGTCACAATCACGCCACCTAGCGCCGTCATAGTCAGTCATGTGTTCAAGATTTGTCACACAAGTTTATAACGCCATGATCAACTACGTCACGCGTATGCCGACGTCACAATCACACCACCTAGCGCCGTCATAGTCAGTCATGTGTTCAAATTATTTGTCCGTATAAATATCCATCAAAACATTCAGTGAACTGTCCTCGGGCTAATTCGCCATGCCGCTGTTGCTGCCATACGAAGAAACGACGCCAAGCCGAACTGGTTTCAAAATATCCAACATCTTATCTGTATAGTTATTCGAAATTGGGATTCTGAGAATCCAGGTCTCAGAGTATATAAATCGACCCCAACACGTCGAAAACGTGGTGGGGTTTTGCTAAAATGGGCAGGGGCAAAGCTGGAATTAGATACCTCTATTAGCCCAAAGTGGAATACTTAATTCAATAATAATTTTGATGCGACGGGCCGCGGACCGCCCTTAAAACCGTATCAAACATGTGCGCGTGCGCGCGTGCGTGTGTGTGTGCGTGGGCGGGTTAGTGAGCGTTCGCGAGTGTGTCGGTACGTGTGTGCGTATGCCGTGCGTGTGTGTGTGTGTGTGTGTGTGTGTGTGTTTTTATTATACAATCTGCTTAATTATATTATTCATTTGTTCATCCGCACGAACATGCCTAATTACTTATCGAATTGATAAATTGATTTATTTTATCGTTTAATTGTGTTTCTATGTATCATAATAGTTCCCTGTTGGTAAACGATACGCCTATTCCACATGATTATTTATGAATCAAGTTTGTAATTAATGTATTTATTGTGTAAAAAGGTGTCTACTGCCTGGGTATCCAAAATATAGAGAAAACATATTTACTCATAAAACCACATTATCAAAAATGCGTATATTATTCTACAAAATTAATTCAAATTTATATTATGCAGAATTTCGACTATTGTTCAGAGCTACCCTTTGCTATTGTAGTCGAACATGTCTACAGCTGACATGAACCCGAAAGGCCAAACTGTTGGTTCCTCAGGACGTGTGCTGTAAGAAAACACTTCCAGATGAGCCGCCGTCAGTTGCAGATGTGGTTTTATTAGCTGACTACTGTCTTTAGAAATCAATTTTGATTGACCACAAGGTGACCGCTGTAGACAGGCCCAACACCGTCCCAAAAACGCGTCTTCTGTAGATACTAGAACTTTACAGTGTCTTGTATATATTCTCTTTTTCTGTATTCCGTTCTTCTACTCTTTTTCTTTCTTAATTCTCAACACTTTCTTGTTATTATCTCTGGAGCTCTTTGTGCTTTTCATCTGCACTTATGTTTCTTATTCTGCCGCACGTGCACATGGCATTGGAATATATACATAAGTAACAATGGATAATGATCTAGCTCAATACCGTGCGGCTATAGGTCTGTTTGACTGCCACCCTTCAAAATCCATAGGTCGTCAACATATATCACCGGACTCATGGAGAATTGTAAAATCCATCTTGTTGAAGCAAACTTGTCTAATGTTAACATCATTGCTATTACAGAAAGCCACCTTATACAAAACGTAAACAATGACACTATTACACTTCAAGGCTTCCAAGAACCATATCGAAGGACCGTCAGCAAGCATGGGGCAGAGTATGATTGAAATGATCTGGATAGAAATGTATGATCGACCAGAACTGCTAATGTGTGTCATTTATCGACCACCCAATACTGATGTCGATAAATGGCAAATCATTTCCGATAACATAGAAAACGTCCGCGATTAAAACCCGAATAAAAACATTCTGTTACTGGGGGACCTAAATGATGATCTCCTTAGTACGACAAACCACTACCTACGTGACATTATTACCAGTTTTGCCTTTTATCAGCTAATAACAGAACCAACCTGCCCTGTCTCGAATACATACGTGAGCCTATTATAATTAACAATATTAGGCTTGTCAAAGATAGTGGCGTTCTTGCATCTTTTTGTAGCGATCATACCCCAGTACATATGACCATAACATCTTGCATACCCAAACGGAAATCATACAAGCGCCATATATGGGATTACGCAAAGGCTGACTGGGTGAAATTTAGAAACCACATACCTAATGCTCCGTGGAATACCATTTCCGACGAGCATGACGTCGATAGCCACAAATATTACTAATGCAGCCAACGCTAGCATACCAAACAACTATCCACCCAGATGATAAAGCCTGGATGTCTAGCAAAATTAGACACGAGATGAGAATTAGAGAAAAACTGTATACGAAAGCAAGGAAAACCAAACAAGAACAGGACTTTGCAAAATTTAAGAAACAGAGAAATTCGGTCAACACCTTAGTTCGGACAGCCAAACAGGAATTCAATAGCAAACTGGCAGAAAAAAATTTAAAAATGGACGCACAGGTTCCAAACTGTGGTGGAAGTTGAGCAAGTCTTTCCTGTTTGACACTAACTCCCTTGAAACGTGGTGACAGCTCATTCACCTATGACTTTATTGAAAAGGCTAATCTTCTAAATCACTATTTTTCAAGTATTGCGACAATTGATGAGTCAAATGTGGAATTACCCCCTTTATCCCTATATACAGACCACATTTTAAATATGATAACAATAACGACTCAAGACGTTCTAGATATATTTTCTAAGCTGGATACCTCAAAAGCTGTCTGTCCCGACAGACTAAGTCCTAAACTATTAGTCATGAGTAAAGAAATTCTAGCTCCGATTCTAGCACGCTTCTTTAATTACTCACTCATAAATTCAAAATTTCCCACCTCCTGGAAAACTGCCAATGTAACTCCAATTTTTAAAAAGGGTGAAAGGGACTCAAACTACTGCCCAATATCTCTCTTGAGTTGTCTTAGCAAAGTCATGGAAAGAACTGTTTAAATACGTTTACAACCACATTAGAGATAGCATCACTCCATATCAGTCTGGCTTTCTTCCTTCACATTCTACAGTAAATCAACAACTATTAGGAATATATACAGATATCGCCAAAGTTCTAGATGAACAAAAAGAAGTACTGTTCTTATTTTTCGACATTTCGAAAGCATTTGACCGAGTGTGGCATCGTGGCCTCCTACAGAATTTCAAACAATTTGGCATCGCTGGAAATCTACTTTCATGGTTTGAAAGTTACCTTCATAATCGCTACCAGTGAATAGTTATAAACGGTTATGAATGTTGCAAGGTGTCAGGGTTAACAAGGTTGCGTCTGGTAGCATGAGTTGATGTTCCATAGACAACGATTAGAGCAGGTTCCTCGTTAGAAAACTCATATAGCAATGCCTTTGTTGAGTCTCCTACCTGGAAGTTTACAGGATCAATGCCAGCACTTCATTTGCTTCTTGCCTGGGCTTTCAGAGAATGTTCAATATACCTGTCAAAAATTACTCTGCCTTCAGAATAACCAGTCAACAGTCGTTTAATAGCAAGAACAAAAGCAGCTGCAAAGTCTGCACATGTTGCCATTTTAGGGCCCTTCTTGATGGCCTGAACAACAGCCATAGCATCAATTATACATACTCTCTGCCTATTGGCGCCTGCTGTACAGATTTGATTGCCATCTTGGTTATCCTGATTATGATCTTCAATCACATTGATGAAGAAACTTTTGTCAGTTGGTAGAAGCAAGCGCCTATCAGAAGAGAACAATGACCTTGGAATTACAGAAAACTCATATCGTCCAATGGTGTCACCCAAATTTTGCACCAGATTAGACCATGGCTGTTTGATCACAAGGAACCGCACTAAGAGTTGCCGATCCTCTCGCAACTTTACTAGATTGTTCTGCACTTTACACAAAGATTTCTTTGACAAGTGCTGACTGGTTTTAACTTCATTTTTGTTCGATGGGATTCCAGAATGACTTGTCTTCAGTACTAGTTACCTAACGAGAACTGAATTGACTTCAGTAATTTCTAGCGTGTTCTGATACAGACATTGTTGACGAAATGCTCATAAGGTTGATATCTGTTACAAACAGATTCTATCCACAGTGTTCTCTGATACATTCTTTCATTTTCGCAGCATTATTAATTACCCGAACTTCCATTTATCCAGTAAGTTGGTAACATTCTTTCAGGTCTGAAGATTTGTCATCTGTAATGTATTTGTAGCCTTGCTGAAATTCATTAACCAGTTGTATAAGCTCTGGTGCAATCGGAAAGTATCTATCGAGGGCTTCCTCATTCTGGGTGATACCTGTAATTCCTCGTCTTGAGTTCTCTAATCTTTTGCTCAAAGGTTTGATCAGCAAAATGATTCCTGTATTCATGATTTCATTACAACAAAGTCACCATTTTCTAGTGCATCCCATGTCTCTGGGTCAGTTTTCTTAAGCTCATTTGCCTGAGCAAGATGGAGTAGAACCAATCCGGCATATCTGTATTAAGTCATGCGCAAAGTAATACGTTACTTGCTCTTCAACAGCTAGTAGGTACATCTTCCAACCCCTGTTTGAAAAGGTCTAATCAAGTGAAGACTGCAAACCTGTTTCATATTGCTCTGCAGATATTTAGCCATTTCTCCAAGATCCTTGTTAAGTTCTGTGTAAAACGATTCCGTGAAGAGATCTCATCAAAAATATGAACAGCTTCAGCATCTCTTTTATGCAGCTTCTGGCAAAGTTTTTCGCATGTGGTGCATAGTTCAGCTAAGCTCTTGTCCTGGGAGATAGCCTCGAGAATCAGTTCATGGCAGGCCAGAACCGTAGCAATATGATATTCCCGACCTCGTTTGAACCACTTCCCTGTGATAATTTGGTGCATGGATGCTGGCGAATAGATACCTAACTCAATACTAATAAAGGCACTGCCATTGCCTTCTAAATACTTCCCAATAGCATGGAGTGAGGCGAAGCATGCACAAAGTTTCCCAACTATGAGGATCCAATTGCTGTGTTTACTTGACAATTGAAGTTTTACTACTTTGCATATAAATCAAGATCTAGTGTTATCACAGTCCGACGGTTGGGGCCCACAAACACAGCTGATATTCCTTGAGCTAAACACAGTGAACTATATAGTATACTATAGCCTGTTGGCGGGTTTCTAAAGTAATGTTGCAACGATACCACTGCAAGTCCTTCGAGCAGATTCTTGATCACACAATTTCAATATAACCAAATCTTTTTGTCCATTGAATCATCAGAAGTCACATTTAGTTCACAAGTTCTCATATTGCTATTAGTGCAACACGAGAGAACCTCTGTTAAGTAGCAAGCCGTATAACACTGGGTAAATTATGCAGGAGAATGAAAGACAAAGTCGCTATACGTTCTACTTTCCAGTGCAATAGCTGGTGGACTATGCTCTGGCATAGCTACATCAATCTGTGATACTGATTTAGGAATAATGAGAGGTGTATTGACAGGTAAACCAGTGTCATCTTGTTCCTGGTTAATCACGAGCAATGTTCCATGGAGTGTATTCTGACCATCTGGTGTGTTCTCCATAAAATCTACATTATCAACAACGAAAAGCAGAGACTTGTCCTACTCGTCCATTTGCTTCATGCGATCCACTACTCAAGTAACAAGGCATTTTTCTACCTTTATTAGTTCCTTGTAGCTCATTCCAAGCTGCACACGGGACAACATATTACAAGATTTTTAATTCGAGTTTGGTTGTGAATCGTAAGAGCCATTCCAACAGAGTGTGGAGTTTGGTTTTGGTTTCTGTAACTACTGTCTGATATGGGTTTGTATTCCACTTGTCTGTCTGTCTTATTATTTATAATTTGTTGTGAGACCAGATTAACTGCACTTTTGAGAGTAGCGTCACGTTGCCCATGAATTGCCTTCGATCGTGTTCCAATAATTACCCAATTAATGAAAGAAGCTAATTTCGGTGGTGGCTCAAAATCAGTCATGGGTCCATTAAAAATCCACTTCTCCATGTTGGCTAGTTCACACCTTAATATGGAGGCAGCCCTCGAGAGGTATTGTATATCTGTTTCATCATCTGCAGTTTCATGATAATAGTTTACAGCAACACCAAGTGTTGGCTTAAAACACATTCACTTTCATTAGCTCATTGGGATTTTACAAATTCCACATCATCTATATTGTCATGGATAAGAATCTTCAATTATTGCTTATGATTAGCACCACCTGGATCTGCGTAATTCTCGGGCAACATGCCCCTGTATTCCTTGTCAATATCGTTCATAGTGATGACTGACCCCATGGAAAGAGAACATTTAATTGCATTCAGAATGTCAATGTCTGCAATACACTGATTGACATTGTGCCAAGATGAGTGGCTTTTAGATTTGATCTATTTTTCGCTCTTGAGTCTTGATTTCGTAGACAATGTCTGTGATAATAGAGATCGAATGCTGCACAATCTAATGGTTCATTCACATTAGCCAGAGCAATTCAAACTTTTTCATCTAGACTGTTTGATTTAATGAAAAGTAATTTATTTCTCATAGCTACAGTCTCTGCATGGCAGAGCTCACACGCATCTGCATTTTGGCAACGGAAAACACATGCTACGCTGTGTTGAAGAGTCCTTTTTGTACGACCTACATTTCCGATATCCCCTAACAGTTGTGACGAAGACGGGCGTCCTCGTTTGGAATGGACAACTGTTCCCTTACAACTTGCATCAAATCAATAAATTCAATGAACAGAGTTAATGACACTGGACCACAAGCCACCAGTTCTTTAAGACATATGGTCTTAGGACAACTTATATTAAAGAACCACCATTCTGTGGTCCCAAAGCAGATGGTCGTAATAGACAGGTTTTATTGCCTAACATTTAGACACATAACCCATTCATCGCTGATAGTCTGGGTCGTGATTTTGAGGCAACAATACAGGAAAAGCTGAATATTCTTTTTAATAATTTATGGTGGTGAAGTCATTGCTGACCTAGGCCGTAAATAACAGATTCCAGTCAACTTTGTTTCACAATATGCTGGTCTACAGGACTGAGAGGGTTACTCTTGTTCCTGCAATATGTTACTATACTACTTTCATATTTATACATGTTCTAGGTAAACTTACCAGCTTAGGGACCGGCATTAGGCATTGTGTGATGGTCAGGTTCTGTTAAATTCCTTTTAGTATTTTAATTTCCTCTTGTAAACAAACAAAAATAGAAAGATTTTGACTTATACGGTAAAATGTATATATTTTTAACTTGATACATGTCTGCCTAACTTGAAATTGTTTCTAATTTGTTGGGAGATATATCCGTACCTAACGCCTCTCGGTATTAGCGTATTTCCCCAATTTCTTTTTTACCGTAGTTTTGTAGTTCCGTATTTTGCATGCTATTTAAGCAGAATTTCTATTCCAATTTTCAATAAAAGATTTACTTACTTTTGAAGGCTATATACACAGCTGATCGTCTGCGTCAGATGGCAGTCAGTCAGTCAGTCAGCCAGCCAGTGAAAATCCAGCGGTCAGGACAGCTAGCCCCCATAGTGAACATATGCGAATGAGCGATCTAGACAATATATATCCTAAATCTATGGTTACAATCTAAAAATAAAGACGCTCTAATTAGCGGTTGGAGACCACAATCCCTTGCGCAAAATGGCCCTGCCTATGGGCAAATCTAGACACAAGCACATATATGCGTGGCCGTCAAGCGATCACGCAATGAATGGATTATTTTTTATTGTGGATAAGAACCACGCCTTTACCTCATCTGAAATGTGTCATGAAGCTTTCTATGCGAGCGCATTAAAAATATTTGTGCAAATTGATACATAAGAACACCCTGAATACTGAATCATGAAATTAACGCTCTCAATATACTAAACACTAAAGTGATTATTTCTCCTACTAGTGGAGCGGAAATATTGGGTCCAAATGCAAAATTCTGAGTGTAAATTTTACTAACTTTTTCATATTTTTTTAGTTTTAATGTATTCAACCTGTTCAAATCATGAAAATAACATTATCAATGTATTCCCCTGCCAAATCTACACTGGAAAAAATTAGGTCATTTGTCTGTGTATGATGTCTAGTTCAAAAGTTTTGCAGATTATCGATTTTCTTCGAAAATCCAAAATGGCCGCCAAGATGGCCTCCAAACGGACCCCATGGGACAATATTTCGTCATGAGAACATGAAAATTCGGTTAGTAGACACATTGAGGATTACAAAAATGTAAGTAAAAAAATTATATCAACAGGGTGCATGGGGACCCCATATTCCTCCCCGACTATTACCGCAGCTATGTTTTAGACATTAGTGTGGCCATCGCTGGCTTTTTACAACAGCAATAGCTAGCTACTTACCACGTCTATGGCTGGCTCCCTCTCACATCTATAGTTGACTACTTACCGCAATCACGACTCTCTAGCTATCACCGCTATGAATGGTTATTTAGTTACCACAGTTATGGCTGGTTAATTACTACCGTTGTGGCTGGCTACTTACCACTGCTAGTCCTGGATACTTGCGACTGCTATGATGCTATGCCTGTTTCCATAGCTATGCGTGACGACATACCACTGCTATGGATGACCAACAAGCACAGCTATAGCGGGATGCTTAGCACAGATATGACTGGCTCATTAATACAGCTATAGCTTGTTACTTACCGCTACCTTCGGCTACACATTAATGATATAGAATTCAAGTTCTGGCAGGCGTGTTTGCACAAGAACTCTCACTCTTTATATTGACAATTAAGTCACGCTTTTGTTAGCCAACCAAAAGCACGTCTATCAAAGGCCATTATTCCTTCCTTGCCTCAGGATAACGTTCTCGTCTACCTGAGAGCATCGATTATTATTACAACTGTCTTAAAATTAACCAGTATTCCAAACCATAACACAAATTAAATCATAGCATTGATTTAATATTAAGGAAGATTTAACTAGGCCTACATACAGCAACTAAGTCCGCATTCACAAGAACAACACAATTAATATAACTGGAACAATGCGCATGCGAAATCGCGATCCTCAACAAACCATTTTAAAGGGCGGCGTTAATAGGGCGACACGATGGAAGATGCCCCCGACGTCGCCCACGACGGCGCCTTTTGATAAAACATTGAAATTTAAAAAATACAGATACACGATGCACGACGTCCGAATTGACGTCGCTCGTTAAACGTTGCTCACGACGCGGGACGTAGGGCGTTTGAATTAATGTTGCACGTTAAACGTCGCCCACGACGCGCGACGGCAATTATGGAATTCTATATGATTGAGTGTGTGATTAATGGCATAATTTGGTGGGTGAGTAATAATTTGGTTGGGTGTGCAATTGATGGTGCGACTGACTGCGTGGTTGTTGTTGAGTTGGTGAGTAATGTCAAGACTGGGTAGGCGATTAACGGGATATCTGGTTAGGTGAACAGGAAGGCAGTTCAACATGTTATGTTCATTCAATTTTTCATTACAGCGTAATTGTATTTTCTTGCTATTTAAAAAACCCGGGAATCATACCAGTTGCCAGATTAACGTCATTCCATTTGACGGCGTGCGTGCGTGCGTGCGTGCGTGCGTGCGTGCGTGCGTGCGTGCGTGCGTGCGTGCGTGCGTGCGTGCGTGCGTGTGTAATTGTAGATGCCACGACATGGAATATTTTGAGTGGTCATTCATTACTCTAGCTTATGAGAATGTGATTCTATGTTCATTTCATTTTCAGTACCCAATATTGGCAATTTTTCTCATTTTCAAAAATGGACATTCTGTCGGGTGTTATAGTAACAAAATCTCATGGAATAAGTGAATATTGGTCCTTTAGATTCATCAAATGATTGATATCACTCACTCGTCAGCATGGTAACATATTCAGTTTTAGCACTTTGTCAGTTATAATAATAACCTTTTGACCTCCGATGTCCCAATTTCTTACTGATTAGCATATAACAGATAGCAAATTATAGAAACTACGATAAGAAACAGTAATCAGTCCTTACTCTAGCTTATGTAGATGTGAACGTATGTTCATTTCATTTTTCAGTAAAACATAATTGCATTGTCCCGATATTTTAAACAAGAGGCCTAACGGCCTGTCGCTCACCTGCAACATTAGCATTTGAAATACTGGGTAGTTCATATCTCATGAAAATATATTTTATGAAACTTCTACAGGATGACAGATAGATTCTATGTTTTAATACGGAATAATCTTCGAAATAAGATTTTAGTAAATCTACCGTGACAATTTGACCCACCAAAATTTGACAAACCAAAATTATGAATAGATGTTCTAGAAGCTACAGCCATATGGTCCTTCTAGCCGAATTTAGTTGAAATCCATCAAGTGGCTAACGAGGAGATGTGGTTCGACAACTTACAGTAAATCTAAGATTTTCACGCCAAAAAATTGACCAATCAAAAATCTGAATAGTAGTTCTAGAGCCTACCTCTATAGAATCCGTAAAGGCAAATTTGGTTGAAATCTGTCAAGAAGCTAAGGAGATGCATTTTGACAATTTCTGGCAAGGTTTTTTTTACAAAACTAAGATTTTCACCCCAAAAATTGACCAATCAAAATTCTAAACAGGAGTTCTAAAGCCCACCACTATAGGATCCTTCCAGGCAAATTTAGTTGAAATCTGTCAAGAAGCTAAGGAGGAGACATGTGACACTTTCCGGTAAATTTTTTTACAAAATCTCAGATTTTCACCACCAAAAATGTACCAGTCAAAATTTTGAATACAAATTCTAGAGCATACCACTGTAGAATTCTTCCACACAAATTTAGTTAAAATCTATCAAGAAGCTAAGGAGGAGATACGTTTTGACACTTTCCAGTACATTTTTTACAAAATCAAATATTTTAACCCAAAAAATTGACCAATCAAAAATTTGAATAGAGGTTCCAGAGCGTACCTCCATAGGATCCTTCAAGACAAATTTGGCTGAAATTTCTCAAGAAGTTGAGGAGATACACTCCGACACTTTCCAGTACATTTTTTTTACAAAATCTAAGATTTTCACCCAAAAAATGTACTAATAAAAATTCTGAATAGACGTTCTAGAGCCTACCACTATAGGATCCTTCCAGACAAATTTACTTGAAATCTGTCAAGAAGCTAAGGAGGAGATGCATTTTGACACTTTCCAGTAAATTTTTTACAAAATCTAAGATTTTCACCCAAAAAATTGACGAATCAAAAATCTGAATTAAGGTTCTAGAACCTACCAGTATAGGACCATTCAAGACAAATTTGGCTGAATTCTATAAAAAAGCTAAGGAGGAGATGCGTTTTGACACTTTCAGGTAAATTTTTATAAAAACTAAGATTTTCACCCAAAAAATTTACGAATTAAAAATCTGAATAGATGTTATAGAGCCTACCTTCATAGGAGCGTTCTAGCCAAATTTGGTTAAAATCTGCCAAGCGGTATAGGAGGAGATACATTTTAAAGCAAAAGTTGATGGATGGACGACGGACAGACGACGGACGGTCGCCATGGCATAAGCTCACTTGGCCATTCTGGCCAGGTGAGTTAAAAATGAACATTGTGTCAGTTGTCATATTGACAACATGTCATGAATTAAATGAATACTGGCTCTTTGGATTTGTCACATAGCGCCGACTCTTCACTTTTCATAACCTCAACATAGTCCTTTAGTAGCACTTTGTTACTCATAAATCGCACAGCTATCTGATTTTAAGCAGCGGGAAAATCGGTGATCTTTAAACCCCTAGTGACTTAATTACGTGCCAGATTAGTCTGTAATTTATGGAGACTAGTAGAAAACCACCAGCGCGACATTTTGAGTTGTCATTTCCTAGTCTAGCATGATCTTGGCAAAGGTTATGGCCATTTTTGTTAATCCTACCCCTTAATATGGTCCGGTTTCGTCCTACGCGCAACTTTAACCCATCAAAAACATAGTGAGTCCCAGTCTATCGCATGCTAACATAGATATTTTTATCAACAAGGTCAGAGTAACAGTAAAATATAGTTTGACTGATTGGTGGTTGAGTGGGGGGGGGGGGGGGCTGCAAGGTGGGGTCCTGGTAGTCTATGGACTACTAAGATATCGAAGAAAACCTAACATATTCAAGGATACCATACAAGATGAATGGACTGACATAAGAATAGAATATAATGTATGATCATGATGTAGCATGTGAGACGATAACCCTGGCAGACAAATGAAGAACTAAAGCCCACAGTCTGAGGTTAGCCAAGAAGAAATGCGGAACACATATAATGAAATATGCTTTTACTTTTCAGAGTGGCAGGTATATGGAATAGCTTACCAAAAGCTATTGTAAGTTCAAAATCTGTTTTGAAGTGGCTTTGGATAAATTTTGCGAAAACCAAGATATTAAATTTGATTTCACCTTAGATCATCGGATGGCCGGAAGTCATGAACGTCGATTATTTTAGGTGATGAAGATGCGGACATAGAGGCTGGTCAACAGCCTAAATACACGGAAAAAACCTAGAATATCCTAAAAGTTGAATGATTACGCGGGTGATTGGGAATGCGGCAAAAATAGGAGTAATATTCCAAGATTCAGAATCAACATATTTCTGAAGACTTATCAATATGCGCTGGGTAGAAAAACAGAGGACATACTGACCAGGCGGAACATAGGACCTTTCTTCATTTGCAATATATCTTTGGAGATCTAACCTTCAACTAGAAGCTAAGTTTTTGAGGAAACAAAATTTGCATGCATTTTCACATAAGGGAATATGAACAACCAAGTAACGGACGAACGGATGGGTAGACTGATATGTCTGTGAAGTGCTGATATGTCTGTGAAGTTTCATTTGATACTCTCAAAATAGGCATCAAGTTATGACTGATATGTCACTCCAACCCGGTCATAAGCACTCAGAGATTTCCGTTATTGTTTCTTTTTTTAAATTTCAAATTTCATTTGGATTTTTGTTCTTCTGATCATGATCAAAGTTGGGGAGGCAGAGTGTATGGTAAAATCCTTTCTGGTGTTAGACTTCTAGCCAAATCTGACCAGTATTTACCGAGATATACGGACCGACCGACCGGCATGCAGCCAGGCAGCAAGCAGCCAGGCAGACAGACAGAGAGACAGATAGACAGACTGTTACGCAGTTTGTCTAATGCATGCCCTACATATCAGTTGCAGAAAAACTACAGCGGCTCTTAATCATTTTAAAATCCTGAAATCTCATCCGAGTGTCTACTTCCAGATCCTTTGGTAGGATGCTGGTGGTCGTGGTGGTGGTGATGGTGGTAGTGGTGGTGATGATGATGGTGGTGTTAGTGGTGGTGGTGATGATGGTGGTGGTGTTAGTGGTGGTGGTGCTGACCTAATATTGCATGGGTGTTGCTTCATCTCCAATCCCAGCTCATACACCATTCCTAATAAATATTTGGCTACACCCCAGCCCCACAGGGACAACGAGCCAAGTGTCAGCACTATTTCAGTTGGCATAATGCACAAAAGATGACTATAAGGGAATAAGGGCCCCACTTAATAGGGCGACGTTTTAGAACACCATAGAATCTGGTTAAAGCAGAGACGGATTAAGGCAAGGGCTAACGGGGCAAAATCCTCTCAGACCAGAAATATAAGAGCACCCCCCCCCCCACCCCACCACCAACATCACCACCCTGCCCTATCCCAATCAAAAGCAATTATCACATTTTACTCATCTGAACCTGTAATCGCGGTATGTCACATATAATCACGATATACGTAAGCTGTTGAATATTTTGAAACCATTTTGACTGGAAGCTGGTGTAGTAGTAGTAGTAGTAGTAGTAGTAGTAGTAGTAGTAGTAGTAGTAGTAGTAGTAGCAGCAGCAGTAGCAGTTTTACCGTAGCAGCAGCAGCAGCAGCGGCAACGGTAGCAGCAGCTGCAGAAAGTAGTAGTAGTAGTAGTAGTAGTAGTAGTAGTAGTAGTAGTAGTAGTAGTAGTAGTAGTAGTAGTATCAATTCCCTCCTCGACCAAGCCGATAAGGGGTGTCTAAAAATAATTAGCGCTGGGCCCTAAATAGGCATAATCCGACCCTGCATTAAAGCGTAAAATAGCGCAGACATCTAACATCGGCCTCTCAAGCTTCGCACCAATCAAAATATTAAGTCGAGATCTCGAGATAGTAAGTCTAGATCTCGAGACACTAAGTCGGGATCTCGAGATACTAAGTCGAGATCTCGAGATAGTAAGTCTAGATCTCGAGATACCAAGTCGAGATCTCGAGATACTAAGTCGAGATCTCGAGATATGCATGAACAAAAATATTACCATGGTGGCCCTAACACGCTTCCGTACTTCCGTAATTATGTATACGTAATCGTGTGGAAATTCAAGTCGTATGTCTATTTATTGTAACCAAGCAGATATTTTTTATTTGACTAATAATAAAAAAATCTTTTAGGTTTATTTGAAATTCCGAATAAATAGGCCTATATAACATACAACCGTACATTATTCGTTATAGGACATGCATTTCAGCTGATTGTGTCTACTTCAGCTGACTGTGTCTATCTACTTCAGCTGATTGTGTCTACTTCAGCTGACTGTGTCGGACTAGTAAAAGCAATATGACTATATATTTGTAGGCCTAATAGTACCCGCGGTTTTCATTTGCCGGATGTGAAGACTCCATATAAAATACAAGATTACTGCTGGTAGCGCAAACACTAATGGTAAGTTGAGACTCTTGGAGAATGGTGCTAGCACGTGGCTATAAATATATCAGTAGTAAGGCATATACAGACAATCTGTATTTTACTAGCCGGCTGTGCCCCTTTCATTTCTATCTAAGCTCCGCCCACGGTTTTCCGCGTTTTGGGATAGATTTATATACTTGGAATCCTAAAATTGTCAGAGATCTCCATAAGCTGTTGAATATTTTGAAACTGATTCGACTGAGTGCTGTTGCTGCCAATGTTTATTAAATAGTAAAATATACAATGCGTACGCTTGACGGACTATTCAATGTAAATTAGTATTCATGATGGGCCGGGATCATCTACAAAAGGTATGCATGCACATTATTCAATAAGCATTAGATTGCTACAAGTTTGTTGCTTCATGGCCAGTTATAGCTATTTCACCGAAACACCTCTGGTCAACCTGATGTCACAGGGCAAGGTTTTAGAAATGTCTTTAAAAATCTTCTCCTCCCAAACCATTTGAAGGATCGATTCAAAACTCACGAAATATGATCTAGGGTAAGCGCTGAATCAAGTTTGTTCAAGGGAACTTGATTGACCAAATGGTTCAGCGGCTATCTTGGATGACCTAGTTTTCACAAAGACGACATCTTCCCCAGAACCGCTGAAGCGATCAAGCTGAAATGTGTGATATATAATTAGCAACTAAGGGCGATTAATGTTTGTTCAAGAGAAGTTGATTCGTCAAAGAACATGGCCGCGGTGGACCAATCAAAATATAATGTGTTTGGCAGCCATATTGGATTTTTTTATTTGATGGATTTTGAGGCCGAAATTCTTTTTATATAGGTTTTTGGGTATTCTGATCTCAAATTTGTAATTTTCGAAACTGTCGGATAAACGGTTTGGCAGCCATCTTGGATCATTTTCCCGCCGAAAGCTCCCATACTAAAGCAATGGGAAATTTAAAATCTCTTCTCGAGAACTGCTGTGCCGATTTGAATTATATTTGGCAGGAAGCATCCTTATAGCATAGAGATTGCATTTTGTTCAAACGAAGCTGATCGGCCCATTTGGCCGGTGGCCATCTTGGATTTCGGCCGATTTTTAGAAATCTCGTTCTCCGAAACGGCTTGGGGAATCGATTCAAAACTTATGAAACCTCATCTAGGCAAAGAGGTAAGCCAAGTTTGTTGAAGACGACTTGATTGACCGAATGGTTCGGCAGCCATCTTGGATGACCTAGCTTTCCCGAAAACGACTTCCAGATCTGCTGAATGGATCAGGCCAAAATTTGGGAGATATGATTAGGAACTAAGGGCCATTAAAGTTTGTTCAACGGAAGTTGCTCCGTCAAAAACATGGCCGCCGTGGGCCAATCAAAATGTAGCGTGTTTGGCGGACATATTGGATTTTTTTATTTAATGGATTTTGAGGCCGAAATTGATTCTATATATGTTTTTGGGTATTCTGAGCTCAAATTTGCAATTTTCGAAACTGTCGGATAAACGGTTTGGCGGCCATCTTGGATAATTTTCTCGTCAAATGCTCCCATGCTAAAGCAATGGGAAATTTAAAATGTCTTCTCAAGAACTTCCAGGCCGATTTCAATTATATTTTGCAGGAAGCATCCTTAGGGCATAAGGATCCAAGTTTTTTCAAATGAACCCGATCGGCCAATTTTCCCAGTGGCCATCTTGGATTTCGGGAAATTTCAGGAAATGTCTTTAAAAATCTTCTCCGAAACCACATGGGGAATCTTCATCTAGGCCAAGAGGTAAGCCAATTTTGTTCAAGAGGACTTGATTGACCAAATGGTTCGGCGACCATCTTGGATGACCTGGTTTTCACGAAAATTACTCCTCCAGAACCACTCAAGGGATCAGGCCGAAATTTGGGGCATTAAAATTTGTTCAAGGGAAGTTAATCCATCAAAAAAACCATGGGCGCCGTGGGGCAATCAAAATGTAGTGTGTTTCGCGGCCATATTGCACTTGCAAAAATGTCCACAAACTCATTTAAAAGACTGCAAAACCACCCACCAACAATTTTGACAAAAACTGATGGTGCTCCAGGTGAGCGACACAGGCCCATTGGGCCTCTTGTTCCATTTTAGGACCGTAACCCTCTTAACACTCATCAGCCAAAAAAAAAAGATTTTGCAGTGGTCTTGAGAACTACCTATTTGGAGACCAAGAGGAGACTATTTTTGAAATTGTACCACTGGAATGACTGGCTCGATAGCTGAGCCAATCATTCCAGTGGTACATTTTTAGCTCACCTGGCCTGAAAGGCCAAGTGAGCTTATGCCATGGCGACCGTCCGTCGTGTGTCCGTCCGTCAACTTTTCCTTTAAACGTCTTCTTCTCAAAAACCACTGGGCCAATTTCAATTATATTGGCAGGGTGCATCGTTAGGGTATAGGGATCCAAGTTTATTCAAATGAACCCGATCGGCCAATTTGGCCGGTGGCCATCTTGGATTTAGGCCCATTTTAGGAAACGTCTTTAAAAATCTTCTCCGAAACCGACTAGGGGATTGACGCAAATCTCATGAAATATGATCTAGTGCAAGAGCTGAAACAAGTTTGTTCAAGGGAACTTGATTGGTCACATGGTTCGGCGGCCATCTTGGTTGACCATGCTGTAGTGAAAATGACTTCTCCAGAACCGCTGAAGGGATCGGGCCAAGATTTCGCAGATATGATTAGGGCGTAAGGGCCATTAAAGTTTGTTCAAGAGAAGTTGATCGATCAAAAAACATGGCCGCCGTGGGCCAATCAAAATATAGCGTGTTTGGCGGCCATACTGGATTTTTTTATTTGAGGGATTTTGAGGCCGAAATTGGTTTTGTATGTGTTTTGGGGTATTCTGGGCTCAGATTTGAAATTTTCGAACCTGTCGGATAAACGGTTTGGCGGCCATATTGGATCATTTTCCCGCCAAATGCTCCCATACTAAAGCAATGGGAAATTTAAAATGTTTTCTTCTCGAGAACTTCCTGGCCGACCTCAATTATATTTGGCAGAAAGCATCCTTAGGGTGTAGAGATTCAAGTTTGTTCAAACGAAGCCGATCAGCCAATTGGGCCAGTGGCCATCTTGGATTTTGGCCGATTTTTAGCCCACCTGGCCTGATGAAATATGATTTAGAGCAAGAGCTGAACCAAGTTTGTTCAAGGGAACTTGATTGGTCAAATGATTTGGCGGCCATCTTGATTGACCTAGTTGTAGCGAAAACAACTTCTCCAGAACCGCTGAAGGGATCGGGTCGAAATTTGGCAGATATGATTAGGGACTAAGGGCCATTGAAGTTTGTTCAAGGGAGGTTGATCCGTCAAAAAACCTGGACACCATGGACCAATCAAAATATAGCATGTTTGGTGACCATATTTGAATTTTTTTTATTTGATAGATTTTGAGGCCGAAATTGGTTTTGTGTTTTTGGCTATTCTGATCTCAATTTTGCAATTTTCGAAACTGTCGGATAAATGGTTCGGTGGCCATCTTGTTGATAAAGAGCATTCTAGTTGAAATGCATATGGTCCAGGTGAGCGATACAGGCCCATTGCGCCTCTAGTTTTCCAAAAATTTTAGTTGCACGAGAACTGATGATTGTCAAGGGTAGCACATTGTAAGATTTCTATGGATTGATACTTTCAGATTTTCTGGATCAAAATTAATGTTGTGAGCTCCCTTAGTATACGGTAACACCCTTTCTTGTGTTAAAATTTAATCCAAATCCGATCAGCACATTTAGGTATACAAACATGCATGTACAGAAATACAAAGACATAAAAAGAGACACGCACGCACACACATATGCAAAATCTTGAAATCTGTATTATAAATTGCAAATCAAGTGCTTAATGGGCCCACGAGTTATTAGAGCCTCAGCACAACGTAGTGCTTTGCATTCTTGTGAGAACGTGTGAAATTCACTGAAATATATGACTGAGATATGCATAGCAGTGTTCCACTGACTATATTAGTATGAGGCCCTCCGGTACTGTTGCTGATGACTGTTGATAGATCAAAAAGTAATAGATCGTAATAAAACAGAAATACCGCTTGGAATATTTGGATATCCAGTTGAACAAGCTTTGCTAATATATGCCATTATTATACATGTACAGCCTGTATCCATTGTGCAGATTGATAACCCTTACACTGCTCAATACAGAAACGTTTATTTCTGAAACATTGAGATGGGTGGTGTTGCGATTTTGGATAGCAAGAGTTTGCAACAACTAAGGGCGGCGGAACGATTCCATGATTTGAGGGTGGACGAAGTTGGGGATGAGTCTGGGAGAGGGTGTTCTCGTCTGATCAGGGGGGTCCAGGTGTCTTCCCCTGAATATTTGCAAATTTAGACGCCTTTGCTGCCTTAGCCGGCCAAGAACGGTCTCCAGAAATGTCCATATGCAGACTGAGACGGCAATTTCCAAAAAATTTCAAAAATAGTCTTCGTTCGGTCTGCAAATGGACATTCTTTTGAGACATTTAGAAAAAACTATTTTTTCTTAAATATTAATCACTGATTTATTGGCCTGTTCTAACGGCCATAGTAGAAACTAATATGCCTTTTAAAATATTAGGTATAAAAAATACAGACGTTGGCTTGGAGCATTTCTTACCTCTTTTCAAGCATGCATCTAGGTTACGTATTATGCGACATTTAGGTCAGTCATGTCTTGGTCTATCTTTTCACCCAATTGTCTGAGTGACACTGAGAGCGACAGATTATTTGCAATTGACAAGCAATAAATTCATTTTGGCGGCGTGCCAGGTTTCTGAATGGTTGCATATGGAAGGTGCTTTTTTATTGACGCGATGTGTGTATCGTATGGTGGCTGATTAGGGCCATCGCCCTTTCGCCTTGTAATTAGTTATGCAAAGAAGCGACGGAGCGAAGGTAGAGAGAGAGAGAGAGAGAGAGAGAGAGGGAGAGGGAGAGAGAGAGAGAGAGAGAGAGAGAGAGGGAGAGAGAGGGAGAGAGGGAGAGAGGGAGAGAGAGAGAGAGAGAGAGAGAGAGAGAAACAATAAATTAAGAGGTGAGAGAGAGCGAGAGAGAGAGAGAGAGAGAGAGAGAGAGAGAGAGAGAGAGAGAGAGAGAGAAGGAGAGAGAGAAGGAGAGAGAGAGGGAGGGAGGGAGGGAGTGAGAGAGAGAGAGAGAGAGAGAGAGAGAGAGAGAGAGAGAGAAACAATAAATTAAGAGGTGAGAGAGAGCGAGAGAGAGAGAGAGAGAGAGAGAGAGAGAGAGAGAGAGAGAGAGAGAGAGAGAGAGAGAGAGAGAGAGAGAGAGAGAGAGAGAGGGAGGGAGAGAGGGAGAGAGAGAGAGAGAGAGAGAGAGAGAGAGAGAGAGAGAGAGAGAGAGAGAGAGAGAGAGAGAGAGAGAGAGATGTAGGGGAGAAAAACGATGTGAACAGATTAAAAAAGAATAGGAAAGAAAATAACAGCTCCTTCAAACACTTTCATTGTCGGATAGCAGTTAGCCATTAATATAATAGATTAAACAATACGAATAATTGAATTAACAGACCATATTCATGGTTATTCCAGACCGTCGTCATTTACCCCCATTTACCCACCCCAACCCTTCCTCTCAACTCCCACCATGCTTTCACCAGGTCTTCTCTTCTCGTTTCTTACACGAAACAAAACGAAACAGAAACGAGAGGTGAGACCCAGTCACCTCCAACACCGCCCACCCCACACATTCAAAATGGCTCCACTCCTGTGTATTTAGGTAAATCTGAACTTTTAACCTCCTCATAACTTGGAACGAAATGTTTGAGGAGATTAACGGTTTAGCGAGCCTCTATTGCATCCCCATCATCCCCTCTCCTGTCGTCATCGTCGTCGTCGTCGTCATCGTCGTCTGCGGCAACGCAGTATCGTGGATGGCCCGAAAAGCAATAGGAGAGTAATACATTAATTGTGAGTACGGGAAGAACTATATACACAGTAACGACAGCGGAAATAAAGCATTACAGTATATAGCACATCTATGCAGTCATTCCTATCATAAACGTTTAACGGTAACGACAGCGGAAGCAAAAATTTAAAGTATATAGTATATCTATACAGTAATTTGTATCCTAAACATGTAACCATGACAATAAAAATACGGACTATTCCTACATCATATCAAACGTTGGGAACATATATGAGGTTAAAATCTGCAAGTAGCTTGAATATAATTTTGACCTTGTTTGAAGACGTATTCATTTTCCTGGACGGATAGAGATATATTTCCTTTGCATAGCAAGTCACTCGTCAAAGGAATATACAGATGTAGTTGTTGTAATAAGTGCTGTCTTTGTATAGTGTAGTAAGGACATTTAAAAAGAAAGTGATTTGCGTCTTCTACTCCTGTCTTACAAAAGCAATTATGTGTGGGAAATAATCCTATTCTATATAAGTCACAATTTAAGTTGGAGCAGTTGTTACGTAGTCTGGTATGAAGGATAGAAAGTTTTCGAATTCAGTAGTTATGGAAACTCGGAGGGATATAGTTTCTAAATTTTATTAGCTTCTTAAATTTTGAAATTTTTGATTCTGATTGTACATTGTTTTCAAGTGTGTTCCAGATTTGAATGGTCCTTGAGAAAAACGATTTTTTATATATTTCCAATCGTGATAGGGGCACATTGACATTGTGTGGCTTGCGTAAGTCGTAGCGCTCTGTTGTATTTGTGCGTGTCGGTGTAATGTCCGTCATAAAATCTGGTACCTTGTCGTCGTACAGTAATTTGTGTAACGTTATGAGTTTCTGCTACCTTCGTCTGTCTGTCTTTCAATGTCTCCCATCCCGTTTCATTATAAATACTAGCTATGGAGGAGAATCTAGGGAGACCTGTCACAATTCGACCAGCTTCAACTTGAAATCTTTCCAATTTAATTTCATCATCAATAGTACAACCGTCCCACACACTAGATGCATACTCTAATAAAGATCGAAGATAGGAAACATAAATTGTATTACGTGTGGATCGATTTAAAGTAAATTTGAGTTTTCTCATAGTCGAAAGTACTTTAGTAGATTTTTTAAATATAGAATCAATATGACTTTTCCAGCTAAGGTTCTGGGATAAGGTGACCCCTAGGTGCTTGCGCGTCTCTGAATATCCAAGATTCGTATTGCCAGACACGAGAGCAGGGGTGTCATTATCATTATTTGCTCGACCACTAAATAACACACATACAGTCTTTTCTGGGTTGAATTTAACAAGCCAAACATCTGCCCAGTCAGCTAGTTTGGCTAGGTCACGATTTAAGGACACCTTCATAACATTACTACTGTTTGAAGAGCAGCATAAAGTGGTGTCATCAGCAAAGAGGCGCGCTAGATTCTCCAAATTATCAGCAATGTCATGTACATATATAGAAAATAAAAGTGGCCCTAAAACCGACTAATGTCGCCTAATTCTGATATAGTTTGATTTACTGATACAAATTGACTTCTTTTATGAAGGTAGTTTTCTAGCCATAGTAAAAGGCTGCCACAAATCCCGTATTGATTTAATTTAAACAAAAGGCCTTTGTGCCATACTCTGTCAAATGCTTTTGAGACATCACAGAATATTGAACATGTTTATTGACGCTCATTGAGACCCTTGGCAATTTGATTATATATGTCTATTAGCTGATACGCAGTCGAGCATCCAGGACGAAATCCGGCTTGATATTTATAAAGCAAATTGTATTGATTCATGTGATTATATAGCTTTATAAATACCAGACGTTCCATTAATTTACCAACACAACTTACTAATGACACAGGTCTATAATTAGCTGGATCACTCTCAGCACCCTTCTTGAATAATGGCACTGCATGCGCAGTTTTCCATTGTGATGGGAAACGACAGTCAGTTAGCGATTTATTAAAAAGAATGCTGAGAGGAATGGAGATTTCTTTTGGACACATCTTGAGCAGTTTATGGCTAATTTTGTCTGGACCCGATGCTTTGTTTGTTGGTAGTAATAAAATTGTCTCTTCTATTTCCTGCGCAGAAAGCGAAATATAGTTTATTCGGCCATCGCATTTAAATCTAAAAGTTGGAAGAACAACATTACTATCATCTAATTTGGCAATATTTACAAAATATGAGTTCAGCAAATCTGCTTGTTCTTGATCCGAGAAGGCGATATCCTCCAAGTCTCCTTGCACTTTTTTTGTACACAAGCGGTGGAATTTTACTACGGTTGCTCTTTCCAGTAACTAATGACCGGACGATTTTCCAATACGTCTTACAGTTTCGCATAGAAAGTTCGCTCGTCCAAGCTATCAATATATTTTTGCCTCTCATAAGTTTTCATGTTGTTGACCCGGTTTCTATGTTTTCTATAATTATCCCAATCTGACTGTTTTCCCGTACGTCTAGCTGCCTTGCGCAACCTGTCACGCTTTCTACTTTCACTTCTAATCACGTTGTCGTACCACGGTTTAGCATTATCTCGTATTCTTACATTGCGCACTGGAATGCGTGATTTTGCAATAGCCATAATATTTTCGTGAAATGCCCCACAAGCCTCGTCAATGCTATCGGAGCGATTTAATATGTTGTTCCAATTTGTTTCGACCAATTCCGTCTTTAATTTACCAAGATTCGCTTTGTGGTAGATCCATACCTCACGGGTATATGTCGGTTGTAAATAATCTTCACATTCTATTGTGATATATGTTGCTATATGGTCTGAGACGGATGCTAACATTGGGATGATGCCAGAATCAAGTGGTTCCACTAAGTCATTGATTATTATGAGGTCTAAAAGCTTTTGAGTTGTCTCCGTAATTCTGGTTGGGGATTTAATTACGTTTTGTAGATTATATATCACCATTATATCAGTTAGATGGCGTAGTGAATGATCTAAGAGGTCTTCATTCAAATCGCCTACTATAATTAATGGTAAGCCCGTGTCAGTGGCCATATCAATAGAATCTGTAAAATCACCCCATGTTGAGTCTTAAGATCTCGGTGGTCTATAGAAAATGTAATTTAAATCTAATGTGCAGCCATATAAGCTCGCATCTATCATGTTCTAGCTCAAATCTTCTTTTGTAATTAAGCCGCTTTGAGACGTAAATTGCAACTCCGCCCCGTCAGAATCCCTGTCTCTGCGTATTGGAGGATAAAAGTTGTTTAACAGTAAGTTGTCATTGTCGCACGAGTCATCAAGTTTTGTTTCCGTAAAGCACACGACATCATAGTCCTCTATTATATTTGCAATACTGCTATTAAGTTTATTTCTAAGACTACGGATGTTCAAGTGAAAGATAGACAACTGACCACCCTCCATACCAGAACTAGTGGCTGAAGTGTAGGGACCAAGTTTAAATGAATATCGTTACATTGGATCAGAGAATTTTTATTCGCGAGATTATTGTTATTGATATTGCATAAATCTTGTTTAATCTTCCTGCTCGCTGGTTTATTCTATCTACCCTGCTCTTTGCTAACATACTGTCTTCCATTTCTCTGCCGGCACAAAGCATGGACATTTTGATCAATAAATGTGTGTCCACTTGCAGGCCGGGAGATGATTTTGATTGGAGGTGTATTACTGGAATGACTGGCTCCGGGCATTCCAGTAATGCATTTTCGGGAATGGTCTTCTCTTGGCTTGCGAATGGATTTTCCTAAACACCGTCACAGCTTTCGCCATCAATATATCCTTTTGCTGTTATGTTTTGGTAATTTGTACCCAAGCTGCTTAATCAAGTAGTCACAATTATTCTTAAATAATCGATCGCGATTACTCAGCTATTTTAGCTGCTAATCATCATATTCGAATAATCGTGAAAAACTTCTCTGTATAAAATAGATCAATTCCAACCTCTTATGTACTTTTTTAAAGGACAATTCCGGGATGATAAAAAGTGTGCTTTATTTGAAGGATTATTACATGTTTATTGAAATTGCGCCAGAATAATAACCAGATAGAAATAGCGTATCCAACTATTAGTCGGTAAAATTGAAAAAATTTCGCACATCGGGTCGTTGCCCATTTTATCGCGTCGAGCGACGTCAGCCCCGCACCACCACTATTGCTATGACTGGAGGAGCGAGGCCAATAGATGCGGGTATATATTTTAAGGAAGTATACGTAAATGATAATAGCAAACGAACCGCTGAAGCTATTCCAATGATTCTAGGGTCTCTAAATAGGTGCCGACCTCGGGTTTCATATGGTATAATGGATGTTAATATTGGACAAGAGGTTCAAAAGACTGGAATATATAAAACAATTATTCATCTAAGATACGATCTGAGAATATGTTATTTTTTTGGGTAAAATTCAGCATGAGATGGTTTTTGTCTCGCAGACTCTGTCTTTGCGTATTGTCATTAAATTGGAGTGTGCTTAAAGCTGAAAGAAATGGCTATTTGTCTGAGCAATTAGAATTTTGCTCACGTGAATATTGCCAGAGATATCACCAAATGAATTAACATTTTGACATAAAATCTGGGAATTTTCATCGCCGATCAATATTGCCCGGCAAGCTGTAGTAATTTCAATAATTAAGATATTTTGATGGAATTTTTCTCGTTGTGTGATAACATTGTAAAGCGTCGGCACAGCAAATTCTGTCATTGTAGCTTAATACCCATTCTGATACAGGATGATGGATAGAGCGCGTCCTGAAATTTTTGTTTGAAATTTTGCTGGCGTAGTTTTTCACGCAGAGTGTATCTTTTGAACCACTAGGCCGATTCTAACATCCCTAGCATTGGATAAATCTTCGAATGTGCAGCTACAGGGTAGGTATCAGAATTATTACAACCGGTTCTGTGGCTCCGGGAATATTATTATATCATATGTTTTCTCGGAATATATATTTACACTGCCCGCGACACACGCTATAACTGTATCTGAGTCGGCCGAGTAATTTGACAATACCCACGTGCCATTTAATCCTTATTGGGTGGTGTAAAATGCGTAATAGCCTACTTACAGAGATAGTGCCAGGTACGTTTTGAAAAAAAATGTTGCTGAAATGTGTTGCTGTCGTACACAGCAATGACTTACAGCAGCATTGTTACCAAAATGAACACATTTCTGATAGGATAGAGAAAATTGAATCTATGCTTCAGCGGTCTAGGGGGTTAACGATTCCCCACCGACCTCGGATACTAGAATTACTTGAAAAACTTGCTAGCTTAACTGGACAATGTCCTAACACGATTACAAATCAGCACATGTTAGGCCTCCATGCACATACATATTTACTGTACAGCCTTCGTGCTCGGCAAAGATAGCGTTGGTGCGGTGATGACGTCGGGATCTCATGAAATCTCGATCTCGTTGCAAGAAAATGGCGCCACCCGGAAATAAAATAATCCTATGTTTACGATGGTATAATTACTCGTATTATTTGTCTATTGTTAAATCACCTGAGCTTATGCCATGGCGACCGTCCGTCGTATGTCCGTCCGTCGTCCGTCCGTCAACTTTTCCTTTAAAACGACTTCTTATCAAGAACCACTGGGCCGATTTCAATTATATTTGGCAGGAAGCATCCTTAGGGCATAGAGATCCAAGTTTGTTCAAATGGAGCCAATCGGCCAATTTGCCGGTGGCCATCTTGGATTTCGGCCGATTTTAGGAAACGTCTTGATGGATTTTGAGGCCGAAATTGGTTTTGTATGTGTTTTGCGGTATTCTGATCACAAATTTGCAATTTTCGAAACTGTCGGATAACGGTTTGGCGGCCATCTTGGATCATTTTCCCACCAAAAGCTCCCATACTAAAGCAATGGGAAATTTAAAATGTTTTCTTCTCGAGAACTACCAGGCCGATTTCAATTATATTTCGCAGGAAGCATCCTTATGGCATAGAAATTCAAGTTTGTTCAAACGAAGCCGATCGTCCAATTGGGCCGGGGGCCATCTTGGATTTTGTCCGATTTTTAGAAACATCTTTAAAAATCTTCTCCGAAACCGCTTAGGGGATTGATCCAAATCTCATGAAATATGAGTTAGGGCAAGAGCTGAACCAAGTTTGTTCAAGGGAACTTGATTGGTCAAATGGTTCGGCGGCCAACTTGGTTGACCTAGTTGTAGCGAAAATGACTTCTCCAGAACCGCTGAAGGGATCGGGCCGAAATTTGGCAGATATGATTGGGGCCTAAGGGCCATTAAAGAATTTTTCAAGAGAAGTTGATCCGTCAAAAACTTGGCTGCCGTGGGCCAATCAAATATAGTGTTTGGCGGCCATATTGGATTTTTTTTATTTGATGGATTTTGAGGCTGAAATTGGTTTTCTATGTGTTTTGCGGTATTCTGATCACAAATTTTCAATTTCCGAAACTGTCAGATAAACGGTTTGGCGGCCATCTCGGATCATTTCCGCACCAAAAGCTCCATACTAAAACAATGGGAAATTTAAAAAGTTTTCTTCTCGAGAACTGCCAGGCCGACTTCAATAATATTTCGCAGGAAGCATCCTTATGGCATAGAAATTAAAGTTTGCTCAAACGACGCCGCTCGTCCAATTGTGCCGGGGGCCATCTTGGATTTTGTCTGGTTTTTAGAAACGTCTTTAAAAATCCTCTCCGAACCTGCTTGGAGGATTGATGCAGACCTCATGAAATATGATTTAGGGCAAGTGCTGAACCAAGTTTGTTCAAGGGAAAGTGATTGGTCGAATGGTTAGGCGGCCATCTTGGTTGACCTAGTTGTAGCGAAAATCAGTTCTCCAGAACCTCTAAAGGGATCGGGCCGAAATTTGGCAGATATGATTAGTACCTAAACGCCATTAAAGTTTGTTCAAGAGAAGTTGATCCGTCTAAAAACATGGCCGCCGTGCGCCAATCAAAATATAGCATGTTTGGCGGCCATATTGGAATTTTTTTATTTGATGGATTTTGAGGCCGAAATTGGTTTTGTGTGTGTGTTTGGGGTATTCTGAGCTCAGATTTGAAATTTTCGAAATTGTCGGATAAACGGTTTGGCGGCCATCTTGGATCATTTTCCCGCCAAACGCTCCCATACTAAAGCAATGGGAAATTTAAAATGTTTTCTTCTCGAGAACTACCTGGCCGATTTCAATTATATTTGGCAGGAAGCATCCCTAAAGTGTAGAGTTTCAAGTTTGTTCAAACGAAGCCTATCGGCCAATTGGGCCAGTGGCCATCTTGGATTTTGTCCGTTTTTTAGAAACGCCTTTAAAAATCTTCTCCGAAACCGCTTATGGGATTGATGCAAACCTGATGAAATATGATCTAGGTCAAGAGCTGAACCAAGTTTGTTCACGGGAACGTGATTTCTCAAATGGTTTGGCGGCCATCTTGGTTGACCTAATTGTAGCGAAAACGACTTCTTCTCCAGAACCGCTGAAGGGATCGAGCCGAAATTTGGCAGATATGATTATGGACCAAGGGCCATTAAGGGTTGTTCAAGGAAAGTTGATTCGTCAAAAAACCTGGGCACCATGGGCCAATTAAAATATAGCATTTTTGCCGTCCATATGAATTTTTTTATTTGATGGTTTTTGAGGCCGAAATTAGTTTTATATGTGTTTTTGGGTATTCTGATCTCAAATTTGCAATTTTCGAAACTGTCGGATAAACGGTTTGGTGGCCATCTTGTTGATAATGAGCATTCTAGTTGAAATGCCTATGGTCCAACATCGTCGTGTCGTG
>JAVVLW010003577.1:0-51080 GCA_034401795.1 Chaetoderma sp. LZ-2023a
CCATGACTCTCTGTCCCCCTCCCTCCCTCCCTCCCTCCCCCCCCCCTCTCTCTCTCTCTCTCTCTCTCTATGTTTATTGCATGCTATTTGTCTTCCATAGATTGAATGGTTTACGGAAATGAGCTGACATCGTAGATATATATTTATATAATCCATCTACTGAGTCAACCAATCAGGACTCATTTTAATTATCTAGCAGACCAATTAAAACGCTTATTTATCACAGATATGTCGGAGGAAATCGGTAGACGAAACCGTTGCTTAAAGATAATATGTAGTTCATTAATTGCTATATTTTTAAGATTAGCGAGCAATAGCTTGCTAGAAGAACGCTGGTGCTATGGCATGGCCAGAGCCGGATTAAGCTTATTTCGTGCCCAGGGCTAAATAGTTTGGGGTGGGGTTTTTTTTTTGGGGGGGGGGTGGGGTGGGTGGGGGGGGGGTTGAGGGGTTGGTGCGGTGGCGCTAATCTGGTGTGTCATGGAGTGAGTGACTGCTACGGCAAAATATTCAACTGCCTACGTATATCGTGACTGTAGAAGCGGGATACTGGGATAAAATGATTCTAATGGGTAAACTTCCCCAAAAAAAATTTGATTTCGGAGCCTTACTTTTCGGCCTCCCTAGGCTGTAGCCCTGTTAGTCCTTATCTTAATCCGGCTCTGGGCATTGTGAGCCAGAAGATATGAAAGCTGTTCAAGAAATTTTAAACAGTAGGAAATTAAACGATATTTTTAATATTTTATGTTGAAAATTAATACAAATTGTATGAGATAATATAATTATTGTAACTATGTTATGTGTTGAAAGATTCAATAACCGAGAATGGAAGTAATGGAGAAATCCAGTCTTAGCTATATGCCCCACCCATCCCTAGTTAAGCTCCACCCACGCTTCGGCCCGTGCTGGGATCGATCCCTAAACTACCAGACTATCAATTTCCAGAAAAACTATACCGATAAGCTGTTGAATAATTTGAAAGTAATTTGACGGTGTGTTGTTGCTGCTTATGGCAGCAACAACGCACAGTCAAAATCACTTTCAAAATATTCAACAGCATGTTTATCAAATAGTACATACTATTCGTACAACGACGCTTAGTCCGTCATCAATTATGCTTTCGTGATGAACTGATGAATTAATTATGACGTCATCCGGCACGTTACGTAATTGATTATGACGTCATATGATGGATGGATAAACGGGAATCCTCCATTTCATTTATTTCAATGATCATCGCTTAATGGCAGTTCGAATTTATAGCGAGGTTGTGTAAGTGATTTAGATTTGAGAAATTAGATAATGGATTCTTCAATTGTCAAATAAAACATCATCTTGCTTCTTTCTGTTTCATGTGTTTCATGTGAGTAATACCAATGGCTAGTATACATAAACATTTACGTCACTCGCTACTGATTGATACCCTTCCGTAATTCCACCCCACCCACCCTCCAGCTATCCTCTCCCTCCCTCCCTCCCTCCCTAGCTCTCCCTCCCTCCACCCCCTCTCTCTCTCTCTCTCTCTCTCTCTCTCTCTCTCTCTCTCTCTCTCTCTCTCTCTCTGTGTGTGTGTGTTCAAATGAAAGCTATGATGATTTTTCTAGAATATCTACACTTCTACAACTGGAAGTTGGTGCAGCAACTATTTTCATCCAAATTTGTATCAAATCTGTAACAAATGGCGATATAGCAATCCATTATCTAGCTATGCCCGCTCACGCTTTAGGCGTATTGGGCTCGATTGAGAGAGAGAGAGAGAGAGAGAGAGAGAGAGAGAGAGAGAGAGAGAGAGAGAGAGAGAGAGAGAGAGGGAGGGAGGGAGGGAGGGAGGGAGGGAGGGAGGGAAGGAGGGAGGGAGGGAGGGAGGGAGGGGAGGGAGGGAGGGAGAGAGAGAGAGAGAGAGAGAGAGAGAGAGGAAGGAGAGCGGGGGGGGGGGGGGAGGAGGAGGGAGGAAGGGGAGAGAGAGAGAGAGAGAGGGTGGGGTGATAGGGGGTGGGGGGGGGATTAAGGTTTCGCCAATGGCTCTCTTATAAAGTAGCAGACCAGTTTAATTGTTAAAATTAGACGTTAACGCCAAAGCTTTACAAAGGGTATCACCGAAGTTTTAATTGTACAGAAAATAAACTACCAAACATCATTCATTTATCTATTCAAGAAAAAAACAAATTTGGGTGGTGGTGGGTTTAAAAAAATAAAATGAGTGTGATCTCGATGAACTGAAGTTCAAGACCGGAAGCATATATTAGTTGCAGCTGAACGTTGTTTTGAAAGCCTGTACTACAGCCCGGAAGCCTGGTTTTTGAGAGTCAGTACAATATAAGCCTCGTCCTCGTCGCTCGAAACACGCAGAAACCTCCACCAAATGGCTGATAAATAAGATAAGCAGAGAATCACATGAAATATGTAGATTACATTGAGCGTATGTTGTGGCTATTAGCCACTATAGTGTGCTGTATGGTCAAAATGTTGGATTATGTTGGGATGCAAAAGGACAATATTCATGAATACGTGATTCATATTCCTACCATCAAGAATGGACGATTCCAGTTTTAGCTACGCCCCGCCCATCTCTAGCTAAGCTCCACACAAGATTCGCCCGTGTTTGGATCGTTCTATCCCTGAACTGCCTGACTATCAATTTCCCAGTAAACGATACAGGCAAGCTGTTGAATATTTTGAAACTAATTTGATTTGGTGCTGTTGCTGCCTATGACAGCAACAGCGCCCAGCCAAATTGGTTTCAAAATATTTAACAGCATGTTTATTAAATAGTAAAGGCATACAATTCGTGCAATAACGCTGTGCCCGTCATCACTTAAGCGTTCGTGACGAACATCATGCATGACTTAATTGATTATGACGTCATCATACACGTCACGTAATTGATTATGACGTCATATCATTGCTGGATAAACTGGAAATGTTCATTGAGCATACAGTCACACCCTCTTTAAAGGACACCTCCAGTAAGAGAAATTGTTTTTGTCACAGAACCACGGAAGCAATATCATTCATCTGTGTAAAAAGGAAGATTTGTATGTTATCCCCAAGCTGTCCGTTATAGTAGGTGTAGCAACCATACAACATCATCGTACTAGATCCTGTCTGCCACTCAAGCACATGACGTCATAATCAATTACATCACGTGTATGCTCACGTCACAATCAAAATGTCTAATGAATAGTCCCTCAAGTTTGCGAATTATATGTCTACCATTTAATAAATATTATTTTCAATGTTTTGAAACTAATTTCGCTGGGCGCTGATCCTCTCAAGTCAAATTGGTTTAAGAATTGATAGAATTTAGTTTCTCTGAAATCAGATATTTCATTTTAGACACCAAGATCGCCTTCTTCTGCCAGCTGGAAGCCTCAGAATACGGGTTTACATGTGAATGGCGGCCATCTTGGGTTTATGCATGTTCTTACCTGTAAAGTTACCGTGATATTGGGATTCTGGGAATTTCAGGCCTCGATCGATCCAAACACGGGCAAAATACGTGTGGAGCTTATCTAGAAATGCAGCCCCGAAAAGTAAGGTGCATTTTACTCATTTGAACATTTTAATCCCAGTATCTCACATGTACAGTCATGATATATTTGCGCTGTTGAATAATATATGAAACCAATTTGCCTGTAAGACAGCATCATCTTTCAGTCAAATTAGTTTCAAAATATTGAACGCCCCCGGGTGATATCTTCCCGGGAGCTAACAAAAACTGTGGTTGTGGATGTAGTGGCTTGTATCCCAGAGATAACAAGTTTGAAAACCAAAAGCATTCACAGCAGATGTTTGATATCTGCGTTACGGAATGCAGTCACTTGCATTCGTCCTCTCAGACCAGGTACCTCGCCACCACCTGAGTTCTCTCGAAACTGATTTTCGACCCCTTATATACTGCCTGTGATGTCACAGATGGAACGCCACCACCAATCAGCGAGCGCGCTTCAGAGGCAGGGGAGCGGGTCACGTGACACGCTAAGTACGCATAGATTATTAGAGAAGGCACATAGGCGTGCAAAAGAGTTTGGGGAGGGCAGCATCTTTTTGATTTTGATTTTTGGCCTGGTATTTATTTTTCCGGGCCTTTTTCTTTTTTTTGTTTCATGCTGCGGTGCATGCTCTTTTATTTGTTTTATTACTTTGATTATAGCTAAAATAATAGCTCGCATGGACGTTCTCAGGGGTGACGAATAATTAATTTTCCGCTGAGAATGCCCAAGCGCCAACGTACCAGAACAAGTTATTATATAAAAATAAGAACATATAAAATATATATATATATATATATATATATATATATATATATATATATATATATATATATATATATATATATATATATATATATATATATATATATATATATATATATATATATATATATATATATATATATATATATATATATATATATATATATTTATATCACAAGTTTTAAAACAGTAAATTATGTATGCATGTTGATATATGAGGACGTGCATGCAGTTCGGCCCGTTATTGTGAATCCGCACGGATGGCTTTCGCCAACCAATATCCGTCTTATCTGAAACAAGAAGTAAAAATAATAAGAAAAATAGTATGTTAATAATAATAATGTTCTTAAAACATTAGAAAGCCATCAGGGGGCCCCACCAATCGCTAGGACGGGATGATCGGGATAATGACATGTTCGCTGTGGTATGCTGCATACTTACACCATATAGAGTGTGATTGCAGCATAGGGATATGCAGCGAATATTGGTGAGACACAGCTATGCGATAATTAGCATAGATGTGTAGGATGACCATGGCCAGCCTAGGGACAGGGTTTCAATTTTTTTAACTTTCAATAATAATAATAAGAATAGTATCTAAAAAATAAATATAATAAGCATAAATCACTTTTCCGCACAACTTAATAAACATTCTGCTGAATCCGTGACATTAATGGCCTCAGGTATCCGCTGAAAGGTTACCCCAACAGGTTTGGGTGCCGCAATCTGCATATGCGGGAGGTGGTGGATGAAGTCGAGATGCTGAGATACTTTCAGTGACATATTCCGTACTGGTGTCAGAGGAGGTAGCGGATAGATTTGGAAAAGTTCTGTCTAGCACATGCGGTGTCGACGTTGGTGTGATGTGATGAGCTGATGTGGTGATGGGTGTCCGGTCGGTCGTGGTGGTCACTGTCATCAAGTTGGTCATCGTGGCGGTTGTAATGGTAGCTGACACAGATTTTTGTCTTCGGAATGCGGTGATGAGGTGTGATGAAGTGGTGCTGGTGGTGAGTTTCCGGATCTTGGTGGCCTGAATAAGTCTGCTAGCGGATGTATGCGGAACTGCTCCGATATCTGTTTGGTACACATTGCGGCATTTCCCAGAGTACACTTTATCCAGTGCAGTGGCCTTACGGATAGCGGATCTACAGATGCGGATGAGGAGTGCTGGTTGCGGGTGTTGATGTGGTGACTGTGGTGGAAGTAGTGCTGCGCGATGACATTGTCATCGTACTGTTTCCCTCGTCGATGGTTCAATCTGGTGGAGACACAGAACTGCCAGAAATGATTTGTAAAGTTAAAGAAAGCCTAGGCACAGTCACTATGGGTGATAGCTTCTGAAATGGTTGCTGGTGTTGTCGTTGCATTGGTGATGGTACGCGGAGTAGTAGGTTGGCGTCTCTTCGTTCATTTTGTTTTGGCCATTCTTCCGAGAGGAATTACTTCATGCGGTGTACGAACTTCAAACATTGCAGCTGTAATGTCAATAGGCTCGTCCTGCTCCCCGTGTTGAAGATTAACCACGAGAACATGATGCTTAGACGTGGAGGCATGAGTCACTCTGTACCGTGTTGCCGAAAACAAATATTTGCAATCTGAACAAAATGCGCAGTGAAGAAGATTGTCTCAGTTTATATGTTACATCAAATTCGAGTTGCAGGAAAATCCGCATTTACATGGCTGTCCGTTATGTAATAATGAAGCACACGGAAATTTCTTCACCATTCTTTTCTGAGTTTCTTCCATCAAGCTGTCAAACAAAGCCAGCTCTTGTGCAAGAGACATCTTTATTTCTGCATTGTTGTTATGCGCGGAACCGCAAAACACCTAACCTAACCTTATTTTATGTTTCGTCATAACTTTCCTAAGGGCCAATTAAAGTAATAAGATAAAGATTTAGCAGAATTTGGTTTGCGACATGAAAGTAGCCTAATACTCGATCTTCCCTAGTGTCGAGTTTGAAGGGAAGATGAATTTTCCGTGCACGATCTCCTCCTCTTATAGTTTTTGGTGACGTCACAGGAGGGTGGGAGACCACACCCAAATAGTTTGGGGTGAATCGGTCAGGTCAATTCTGCCAATTTTATTCTCCTGGAGTCAGATTTAACATTCCCTTCATAATTAAAAGGCAAATATAATTATATGAAAATAGGAGAATCGCTTATATTTCTATGCAACGGAAAATTGAGCCTCCGATCAACATTAAAATTGGGAACTACTATTTGCGCGTGTTTTAGCAGCGCACTCCTTCCTTTCCGTGTATAGTATATATTATTCCAGCTCTAGTTGATTGTTGAGCGGAACTTGTAGGTAAGAGAGTTTTTGAAACTTGTGTTTTAAACTGTTCAAGTTTTGATGCTGCCTCGCCAGCCCACGCATTAATGATTTGTAGTCACGGTGGAACATTTTAGTTCCTAATCAAAATTATAACAGTTTAGCTGTCTGTAATTTATTGTCCAGTTTAAACATATCCATTTCTTTTGGGTGTCAAGTATACTGACCTCGACAAGCAGGAATGTATTTACCGGGTGGACAGAATGCCAAGCATCGTCTTCGATTGGTAGGACTAGTCTCACCACACATGGACACAAACCTAATTATTACAGTACAACTCGGAAAATGCATGGCACAGTTTAAATAATTACAATTCCGTCGTATGGGGATTGTGAAACAGTCACCCTGAGTGTCTGTGTTTCTGCAGTGTTGATGTTGCCTGTAGATGCGCGTGGCTTGTTTTCTTTGGATGAATCTGGTGCTGTCATGAGGTGTCAAAGTTGTATTGCAATTGGGGGAAGGGCTCTGCGGTGTCTGCGATGATAACTTTATCGGGCAGTGAATGTATTCTCTCTGTAATGGCCGAGTCTTAAAAAGATGGGACAGGGGTACTTAGAGTGGGGATGATCAAGACGGAGGCTGTCGTAACTTGAATCAGACCATTATCAAATTTCACTTTCTGTGCCTATCTCGTACTAGCTACCGACGACAGACTGCGGTCATCCGGCTCTCTCAATAAAAAGAAATCTGTATTTACGTGTATTTGAAGTATCTGTCTTTTAGCTGATGTGTGTCGCTTCCGAGGGATGGGGGTGTCCTGGCGGCACATACTGTTGGTGGTTACGATGTTTTCCTCCTCACCATATTATCAGTTTTCCATATACTGAGGTGGGAAGGTGCTTGCGATGTGGGCATATCCAGGTTTCCAAACTGGGGAATGTCGGGTCTGCTGCTATGTGGAAAAGAAGGGTCTGCAGAGGGTGATGCGCTCACTGCATTCGTGCGGTAGGGAATGTTGCAGAAAATGTGTCTCTAACTTTCTCTGTTACGAAAGTTAGGTGCATGCTGATATACTGTTGATGATGTATCCAGTTGCTGACGAATAAGCTGTTCATTGTAATGAGGTGTAGAATGTTTCCGTTATATCTCCTATATCTTGTATGTAGTGTTCGTGCATTAAATAATTGGCATATCCAGCCTTGAGGGCATGTGTGGTTCTATGGCTTCTGTAGTTTTGTCTCTTTATATGATGTTCTGACTGTTCACGGGAGGGGTTGGGATGATGATGAGGTGGTTGTGGGGGGGGGGGGGCTGGGGGCGTGCCTGAGACATCTCCCATTACACGATGGTTGGTACCTGATCATAGTTTTTAGGTACTGGGAAAAAGAGTCTACTGAACAAGCCACCTCCCCGCCCATCACCAGCCGTGAAGATGGCCGTGGCATGGGAGGCCTCCTCCTCTGAAACAGTAGTCTCTCTCACATCTGAAGATGGACAGTCACCAGATGACATGTGAGAAGGATGGGACATGTGATGTGCGATCTCCGTGTAGAAATTAGGGAAGCCAATTGGAATTGGAGTGGTGTCATGGACGTGACTTGGATGTGGGATGGTTCGGCAGTTTTGCGTCTTGGCCAGGATGTGCTCCGAGCTGTGTGGTTTTCCTGTTCTCTGTAACAGGCCAAGGCCTCATCAAGCCTCTTCACTTCCATGCTACATATTATATGTTCCACCCTGCAAGAGGCATAGCTAGGGACAGCCTCAGCCTCCACATGTGGCAACTCTATAATTGGGGTAATAGCATGAAGTGGGTGAGAATGGGAAGAGGTTGGCGGAACAACTTTTCCGTCCATACCCTTGGACATCACAAACGATAAAGTCTTCAAATACGACTTCCCAGACCTGGTAGACCCACTCTGAGGAGGGAGAGGGCGAGTATGTGGCTCGTCATCATCATCAGCATTAGCTGTTTGTTCGCCGGACTCCTGGCTTGGTAGGAGAAGGGTTGAACTAGCATCGCAGTGCTTTGCGCTAATGTCGGGAATACCTGTTTCCATAGATACATCGGTCTGGGTACCGGTGTTACGCGTATCACCTGGTCCAAACTCTGGCACCGGGTCATTGCTAACACAAGGTTTAAGATGATTGAGGTGGATGACTGTGGTCATGCCATCCGAGGTGCGGATCTGGTAGGTCACGTCCGACTTCTTACCTACTACTTAGGGGCCTTTCCACTGGTAACTCAGTTTACTCAGCACATTTGCAGAACATCGCGTATCATGAACCCAGACCATTTGTCCCACCTCATATGGGTCCCCATGCACCCGCCGGTCATGCCATGTTTTCTGATGGTGGCGTGCAGTGGAGGTGTTTCTCTCACCAGCTCATGGGCCTGTTCTCTCCTTTGCCTCATGAGCTCCACATAGAGAGATGGCAAATTTTTCTCTCGGAATTCTGCAACGAGTCCCATGTCCAAATAGACACCTAAGAGTTTTGCAAATTGTGCCTCCTTGACTTTATAGGCATTGCCTTGGATGGACTGCCTGTAATATCTGTGTACATGTACATAAATCGTGAAATAAATAATATTGAACTTGAACTTGAGACACGGAATTTACACAACAAGAACAAGCGGCAGGAAAATTCAAGGGAGATAATTGTGAATTATTTTTTTGCGGTTGCTGCGCAACGTTAAAAGCGATTTATTTTCAGAATGTGCCGCAAATATTAGAATTTATGAATGAATTTCAATTGTGGTATGTATCAAAATTTAAACAAACGATGCTGTTACACTGAAAATCAAAGAAATATTTCTTATATATTCACCAATTTTGTCATACTAAATGTGTTGACACCGGTTTTCGCAAACAAAATCCAACATGCCAACTGTGTCAGCCTGGCGTGGAATATTATACACACCTCCTTAGCCAGTGCGCCGCTCTACATAGACACGGACGAACTAATCTGCAATTATCAAGGAATGCCTCAGGTGGACTACCTGTTCTGTTTTGATATTAAATGTAACTGTTAAATAGGTAAAATATGATAAAGAGAAGGCAGACATCCTAGCCAGCTACTTCAGATCAGTATTCACAACAGAACCTGACGATGATTCCCCAACTATTCCTTGTAGAGCCCACGTGCCAATGGGTACATTAAAGATCACACCTGAAATTGTAAGAAAAAAACTTGTGAATCTCAACACTTCTAAGTCACCCGTGACCCAGGCCTGATAAACTCCATCCAAGATTCCTTTATGAACTAAGCTACGAACTAAGCCTGCCACTATCAATTCTTTTTAATAAATCACTAAGCCTGGGAACATTACCACAATGCTGGTTAAATGCAAACATCACACCAATTTTCCAAAAAGGAGATAAAACCAAACCAGACAATTACCGTCCAATTAGCTTAACATCTGTTGTTTGTAAAATAATGGAATTTGTTATTAAAGACACGATTATGGAACATCTTAGGATTAATAATATGCTATCAGAAAAACAGTGTGGTTTTATAAGCGGCCGATCAACAGTTCTCCAACTTTTGACTGTTCTTGAAAAATGGCTACTGACTCTGGACAAGGGGGTATGCTTGATGTGATTTACTGCGACTTCATGAAAGCATTTGATAAGGTTCCACATAAACGTCTAATTAAAAAACTAACTGCATATGGCATAAAAGGTAATTTGTTAAACTGGATCCAATCCTTCCTAACCGAAAGGCAGCAGTAGTTATAAATGGAATCATATCTAAACCAACAGACGTAACAAGCGGTATACCACAGGGCTCAGTTTTAGGGCCATTACTGTTTATAATTTACATTAATGAACTTCCCGATGTAATCAGTAGTGGGTCTGAGATCTTTTTATTTGCAGATGACACTAAACTCTTTCGATCAATCTTTAACCCAAAAGATTGCGACACCCTGCAAAATGGTATTAACTCTATGTGTTCATGGACTGATAATTCATTATTGAGGTTCCACCCAGATAAATGCAAAAGTATGCGAATATCAACCAAAAAACCATCTCTGCACACTTATACAATGGAATTTAATAACCATACTCTAGCCCATTCATCTAGTGAGAAAGATATAGGTGTCATAATAGACGATAAACTATGCTTCGATGAACATATAAATGGAAAAATAAGCAAATCTAACCAAATAATGGGACTGATTAGGAGAACATTTGACTATCTAGATAAAGAAAATTTTAAACAACTCTACAAATCTCTTGTTAGGCCACATATTGAATACGCTAATGTGGTTTGGGCTCCATATCTGAAAAAACACATAAATGCAATCGAAAATGTCCAAAGACGGGCAACCAAACTTGTTCCTGGTATGCGTAATCTACCATATCACGTACGCCTCCAAAAGTTAAAGTTACCAACATTAGCATTTAGAAGATTGCGTGGCGACATGATCGAGTTATATAAAATTCTTAACAATAAATATGACCAAGTTACTGCAGACCTTATTGAGCGACAAGACACAAATAACATAACTCGAGGCCACAGCCTAAAAATTAAGAAAATAAGACCAAGACTCAATATACGAAAGTTTTCTTTCCCGTTGCGCTGTACTGATCAATGGAATAAACTACCCGAATCCGTTATCAGCGCCCCCTCAGTGAATTCTTTCAAAGCTAGACTAGACAAGCTATGGGAAAGTCATCCATTGCGCTATAACTATGACTGTGAACCCATCTGTAATATTTATACTCCAGAATCTTTATAACATAGCCAATGTATAATTGTTAATAACAACTTAATAACATTAAAATGAGCCATAAATATATGCAGCCCATTCCTGACGTTAGAGGCTTGTTGATGCCTGGTGTCAGTAGAGGATTCGTGTAAGTTCGTGTGAGGTACAAAAAAGTAGTGAAATAAATAACATTGATTCTTGAATCTTAATACCTGGATCACCATATGCGGCACAAAACTATGTTTTATCGAAACCTTGCCAAACCTGTCTAAATCTTGATCTTGTCTTGTCTTTTTAGATCCCGTTTCTTGGACGCTTGTCCTTTAGACGCACCTCCTTATGGACTGAGTAGAATCCTAAATTGTAGAATCATCCGTGCTCTGCAATAGAACTTGTGCATAATCATTATGGTAGCTCACGATTCACATTAATTCACTGTAATTGAAAGTCACTGATCAAGTAATCGTACTAATATATGCAACGCGAACAAAAGAGTTTAATTTGATTAGGGTTCATGACAGCCTCTTCCCATCATCGGTTCATGCACATGCTCTTGTTTTCCAGGATAATCTTGCTTCGTGCATGGTGCAATACGTAGCAGAGGTCCCTTGACACTTTTCTCAACTTCTCTATTTTGTAGGAGTCAGTTTCCTTGGTGATAAGTCTACCAGGATCTAGCATTGTTTGCAGACAGGTTTCGTTTGTCGAGGGGAGACCAGAATGCTTCAGGATGGTCAGAGCTTTGTCTATATGCTTTGATCTAACAAGGTTGAGAAATGGACATACAACATGGAAGTGCATCATTGTTTCCTTTTCACCTCTCTAGAGAGGGCATGTAGTTGAGGCTTTTTGGTTTCTTGTTGATCATCCAAACAGGTTGTACCTCTGCACCAAAAGTTTAGCATGAATTGTAGCCTTGTACACTGAAGTTTTGTCTGTTTTGCAGCTGTCCCATATCCTAGATGGGGCTGACCAATCCTACAGGTATCCAGGTACTGGAGTGCGGTCTTCTCTGCAGCTTCCTCCAGTTTCCTTTCCCAGTGTGCATTACCATGCAATGACAGTTTTCTTCCAATAGCTTTTGCTTGGGAGGTCATTTATGTGACTGTAGGCAGAAGGCAGGTCATACTTTTTGGAAATGGCTTTTATTACCCAGCTGTGAGATGTTTAAATGATGATTCTACCCCTCCCATAGGTTTACTATGGGCCTTCGGTCTGCTATGAAATCTGGTTAAAACACTATAAATAAAATGATCGCTACTGTTTTCAATGTGCACAACATTTTAATAAGTATGGCTATACTTCTATGATGCTTTTTTCGCCCTATGAAGAAAGCAGTAAAAATAAATAAACCCGAAATACCACTTTTCGTGAGGGGTAAGAATATGGATATAGCCGCTTTTTTTGTCATACGAAGAAAGCGGTAACATTAAATAAGAGAATAAACACGAGATACCACGTTTCGTGAAGGGTAAGAATAAGGATATATCCAAAAAGACTGCAGTATCACAGTATACCGTCATTTTATGGTGAGGTGGCATACAAAATTAGAGCAATGGTTTTCCTTCCTTTTCATTGCCATCTCCAATCAACAGTTAAAATACCTAAGATAAATAAAGTCTGCTTCCTATGATAGAGTGAAATCAACATTATAACTATTGCGAATGTTTAGTTTCACGATTTTATTAGGTCACTATTTTTTATTGATGTATCTTTCACGTGAATATCGGCCGTGTCGTCAGATTGTATGCTCGACTCGCTAACTATAATCCGCTATTAGACATCGGAGTGCGCTATTTTTATTCTGGATTGTTCTGACTATTAATGCCTGCGACCAGCAAATGGTCAATTTTAATTTGGCAGTCGAGCGTGATGCAGAGTCCAGACTAAGTCTGCGAGTATTTAAACGAAGCCAGGGTTGTATAAATGTTATATGTAAGGGGCCCATCACCTCATAGGCTCTGCCTTTAATGGGCGACCTATATGCATTTTGTAAGTAATACTATAAATAAGCATGAAATTTACTTGAATTGAATTGAACAGTTGAAGTCATATATTCGGTTACTCGCAAAAACTGGCCTATGCACATGTATATAACATGACATTGAATTTAAGCCGATTCCAAAGCTTCTGATAATTACGAGTACATAATATGCAAGCTCGCTACTCGCCATTATTCATGTGAACAACGCGTGTACAAGACTATTTCCATGTAATTCCTACGTATTAGCCCTTTGGAAAATGAATTACAAAAATTCAAACAGTATAATTTTTAGGTGTCCCTACTTAAACTGAATTTAAAGACATATGTTAAAACAATCCAGAAAAATAAAAACTAGCAACCTTTCAACGTTACTTACAACGATCATGTGATCAAAAAGGCGTGAGAAAATACTACGTTTCAATAAATATTCATTGATAAATGCAGTATAGTAATAGTTTTTCCCACGGTCTAGTTCACAAACAACCAATCAGATACGTCAATATGAGAAGATTATTGCGTTTGGATAGAATGCGGTTTGTCCGTTATGTTGTTATTCTAGCGTGTTTGTTCGGCAACAGAGTACTTCGAGTAATAATTACAAATAATACAAGCAGAAATAGGCAATATTTATAGCTTAATTACTACCGCCAAGATGGCCAGAGAATGAGTTTAGAGGTTTAAAATATAGCAATCATACCATGTGACGTGCAAGGCGTATGTTCAGCATACAATTCTGCCTGTCAATATTTTGTCATTGATGTCTTGATGTTTGTTTTTACAAAGCCTCACCTCAATGCGGCTAATAGTTAGGGATGGCTGTATTTTTTGGCACTATTAACACCTATTTACCAATGCACTATTCAGATTTTATGGTTTATTTCTCAAATATGGCTCATTAAACACACGACTACCATTATGGACAGTATGAGACGTTATTTGGAAATGTCAACGTTCACAATATCGGTACACGGTATACCGCAGTTCTCACGGTACTGCCGTCAGACCGCCCAACTCTAGTGGTTACTAGGAATTCTGTAATCCTTTTTATTGCACAGCGATTGATTAACATCTTCATTAATATCTCTGACATATCATCTGTATATATCTGTCCTGTTAAAGGAAATCTGTACAGTTATATTTACATTATATATTATATATAACCGTTCTGACATGGAGCAGAACACAAAGGCATTACCTGCGTTCTGTAATATTTTTTAGCTTTATTGAAAAAGGGTTATTTTAACGTGTTAAAATTGTTCGCATGTAAACTACTCTTAACCCTTTAATACTCATCATCATCAGCATTTTCTCAGGACTTAACCATTTAACCCTTGAATTTGTTCAAGAAAATTTAAATTTTCTCATAGAAAATGTCCATTTGCAGACCAAGAGAAGAATGTTTTTGAGGTTATCGAGCATGTCATTCCAGTGGTAAATTTTAAAAAACAGTCTTCTCTTAGGGTGCAAATGTACATTTCTCAAGACCACTGCGGAAGCCATTTTTGGCTGATATGAGGGTTAAAGGGTTAAGCCATAGGTTTTTCTTCTAGTCCGTCGATGTCTTACAACTTATGCTTAGCGAATATGGAAGAGAGAGTATTTGACATTGTTACGTGCTAATGACAATTAGCTGTATCTTAATATTTGCTAGTTATTATTATAGAATGCGGATGCCCAGCAGCTCATACCAGCCATGTGAGCAGATTTCCAGATATTGGCCTCATTCGGATAAAGGAACCTGGATCTGGATCAGATCAACTTTTGGATCTGTCGATATCTAAAAAAACTGTTGCTCCGATTTGGCTCAAATGTTAAGAGTGTAACAATACACTAGGATTCCACAGCATCGGGCGGGATCCGAAAAAAATCTGGAAAAATCAAGAAATATTCGGAACCCACAGCTACCGAGATTCTATCGCCCTTAAGCTCACTTCTGATGGTTATGCCATGGGCAATAACGAGAACAAACAAGACATTTAATTCTGTGAAATACACATACTTGTTGTATATTTAACCATTTAACACTCGTATCAGCCAAAAACGGCTTCTGCAGCGGTCTTGAGATATGTCCATTTGCAGACAATGAGAAGACTAGTTTTGAAAATTTACCACTGGAATGACTGGCTCGATCACCGAGCCAGTCAAAACAGTGGTAAATTTTCAAAAATAGTCTTCTTGTGGTCTGCAAATTGAGATTTTCTATGAGAAAATTGAAATTTTCTTAAATAGATTTGAGGGTTAAAGGATGAATCAATTATATTTACTTTGCTTTCCAGATTAATTTAAATTCAGAATCATAATGCCGACAGTGGCCGTTATTCCACAGCAGGCAGATGTTCTGATCACTGACCCTGGGCTGGTTACTCTACCATCCATGCAGCATACTAACAACGTGCTCATTAACTCAGCAACAGTGAAGGACAAAGATGCGTATAGGTAACATCTAGTTCATAACTATCTGACTGATAAATTTCTGTAGACTACATTTTCCATGGGGTTTAACTCTGAATCTGCTGAATATTTTGAAAACAATTTGACTGAAAGTTGTTGGTGGATAAATTGTTTTCAAAATAATAGGCAGATCCAAAGTTATTGCCAATTGAAATTATTATGGCTTGCAGCAGTTAGACAGTCAGTTAATGCATTAATGCACTTATTTACTCACATTTAAATATTTAAATTATATTACTTTCGTTGACTCCTGTGAAAAACTGAATGCACACAAGTCAACAAAAATAATATAATTCAAATATTTAAATATCGGTAAATAAGTTCTTTAACTGACTGTTTACATGTAACTGCTGCAAATCAGTAAATGGATCAATTGATCCCAGCATGGGCGAAGTGTGGGAGGGGCTTAGCTAGGGATGTGCGGGCCATAGCTAAAACTGGATTCCTGCATTGGAATCAAGCTTAGGTACAGTGTCATTTTATCGTTATGTACGTTTTAATTTCATGAACGTTATTATTTTTAATTTGGACTTTATTTTCAGGATTGCTTGATCCAATTGAGGAATGTGATGTGTCCCTCTTGAAGTGTTTGATGTCATAATCAAATATGTCACATATTAGCTGAAGTCAGAATTAAAATGATGTATTTCCATCAGAAAAATCGAATGTCCATCACGAAAGTTTAGGAATTGTATGTCTCTGATGAATTTATATTTTAATAAAACATACTTTTTAATATTTTGGAAACAACTCACAATCAAATGAGTTTCAAAATATTCAACAACTTTTCTATGCTGGTACCGTGAACTTTAGATTCTGGGAATTAAGGATTCGCTGTTCCAAATCCATTCCAACACACATAAAAAGGTGGGAGGAGCTTAGCTAGAAATGGGTAGGGCATAGCTAGAATTCCTCTATTTGAGCCAAATCTAGATGCATTTTTGTATACGCCAAGAGAGGTCAACCTACTGATAGGGACACCAATAAGTCAAAGGTCACAGTTATTTTGATCTTTGAAATCTGTTCTCTTAGTGTTAGTTTTTGTGTTATTTTTGTTTATTTAGCAATATATTAGAAGATACTTGATCCATTAAAACCAAACCCGGACCTGTGTTTGCCTATGCTACTAGAAGGCACCACAGTCATTGTAAGATCACAAGATCAACGGTCCTGGCCTACAGTTTTTTTACTCTTTTTTTTCAACATTAAATATCGGTAGTTGTGTTTAGACTGTTGGAATGGACCCTTCAATTGTAGCTATGCCACGTCCATCACTAGCTAAGCGCCGCCCACACCTCACCGTATTGGGATTAATCGATCCCTAAATGCTCTAGCTATCAATTTTTTGAAATCTATACAGGGAAGCTGTTGAATATTTTGTAACTAATTTGACTGGGTGCTGTTGCTGCCTATGGCAGCAACAGCGCCAAGTCAAATTAGTTTCAAAATATTCAAGAGAATATTTATTAAATAGTAAAAGCAAACAATTTGTACAACAACGCATAGACCGTCTTCAAATATGCATTCGTGACATACTTATCGACGTCATTCGTGGCGTCATTCATTGTGATGTCATTGTACACATCACGCAGTTCATTATGACGTCATATGATGGTGGGTACTCTGGAACGATAGTTGTCTTTAGCAAAACTTCAGCCTATTTTGGGACTGTTTGAATTAACTTTGACACATGGTTACTTATACTGCATGACCTTGAAACACAACTCTTTTAAACAAGTTTTTCAATGTTATGATTTTAAGTCTAAGACATTGTCTGACACCGATTTTGAATGGCCTTCGATCCATATAGCCATCTGGATGATGATGATGATTATTATGATGATGATGAGTGTCTGTGTTCTGCAGATGAAGAAGTGAGGACTTCTGTCAGCTGCAGTCAGTTTTTCTTCAACCTCCTCCACTCTGTCTTGTCCACCGCGAGCATCCTGAGCTTGAGGTTCTTTCTCATTTTCAATGATCCTTGATTACGTTCTTTGAGGTCTTATCACAAAACACTTCTAAAGCAAGCTGATGTTCTGGAATCCTTTGCTATCTGTAATGAACATTAAAATCTATGACAACCATTTTTGTTTCAAAGGTTATGACAAAATGCCTATCTTTTTGAACAAATTTTCCTTCTTATTTTAAATTTACCTCCAGGCCTAGCCATCTTGGTAATGAGCACAACCGGCTCTGGTCCAGTGCCACAAATGGCGGCAGCAAAACTATCTTTTTCGGAATCGAGGTAACAAGTGAATTGGTCTGGCAGGCATGGCAACCTGGGAGAGAATACACGAAAAATATTGTCCTGAAGAATGTTAAACTGAAGATGGAGAAGATAAAATACTTGTGAGTATATCTTAACTATAATTCAAAACAGTGTCGTGCATGCATGCGCATGAGTGTGTGTGTGCATGTCTGTGTAAGAGGTGTGTGTGTGTGTGTGTGTGTGCGTGCGTGCGTGCGTGTACATGTGTGTGTGTACATGTGTGTGTACATGTGTGTGTACGTGCACGTGTGTGTGTGTTGGTGCATGTGCGCGCGTGTGTGATATTGTCCCAGACAATCATTTAGGAACTGACAAGGCTGTCTCAGACAAAAGTTTCATAGCATAGTAATGAATCACCTCAATTTTTTCATCAATTAGTGAAAAGTCACGCACCTAGTTCAATACATGTATATACAGGGTTCGTACGCATGTATGGAAGTCTGGAAAAAGTATGGAAAATTAGGAAAGCCTTTTCCAGTGCTGGAAAAAGTATGGAAATTCCAATTTTGGGCCAACTGGTATGGAAAATTAAAATATCCTCAATCCTAATTTTTCCGACTGCAATCGTTTTGTTTACGAACGAAATCTCGCGTTTCTGCCAATCTTGCCAGAATCTAATTCGATTGGGTTCCGGTCTCGTCTTGCAATAGAAAACTGTCTATTACCTGGAACATCTCGCGGTTGTTGAGCAATACGGGTTCTGAACATGTTCAAGTACAACGCAATAAAAATGAGTGAATCGGCAGTCATCTGTCAAATAGTACAGTGTTAGAAGCCGAAACAATGAAATAATTTGCGAGATTGCCGTTTTTTGTGATACAGTAAAGATGGGAAAGTGCAAATATGCTAGTGTTTGGGAAACTAATGATAAATATAAGGATTGGATTTTACCGGACAACACATCAAACTCGCGTGACAAATGTAGTGTTTGTAATAAGTTGTTTGACATCAGGAATATGGGCGAAGCGGCTCTTGTTAGCCACATGCGGGGGAAAAAACATGAGACACTGACAGAAGTTCATCTAAAGCCAGCGCCGAAAGTTACGGATTTCTTTGGTTCAAGGTAAGAATATTTTACAGTTTCACATTGATAGTACCAGAATCATTTAGAAGCGTAGCAATTTTATATCGCCCAACGTTAGATGATCCCAACTTTGCCCTTGTATCGTGAGGCCTCTTGTGTTGGCTCGTCATCGAGTGAAAATAATGAATTCCTGTTACTATGGCGATCATTTAGAAGCGTGGTAATTTTATATCGCCCATTGTTAGATGATCCCAACTTTGCGCTGAGTCACGGTAAATATTATTGACTGTCAGACAGCTCTTGTATCGCGAGGCCTCTTATGTTGCCGCATTATCAAGTGAAAATAATGAGGATTCCTCCTGTTGCTATGGCTAATTTTAAATTAAATTAGTGTATGTGCAGGGTTTAACTTGTTATCTAAAGGTGTGGGGTGGTGGGGTGCGGGTGGCCCTCAACAAGTAAATGTGGGTGTCTCAAGCTCAACTTTGCATGATAGCTGTTGAATAATTTGAAAATAATTTGACTGGAAACTATTGCTGCAACAGTTTCCAGTCAAATTATTTTCAAAATATTCAACAAAAAATGTGCTGCAGTAATGAAATTCATATCTGGTTTGCATCCTGAAAAACACTGAGCCACTCCTAGACAATATACAGTTCCCAGAGCCACTCATAGACAATTATAATATACTGTTCCCAATCTAGATTTTGGGGATATATACCCTCAAAACGTCCCTTTATAATGAGAAACCCTGTGTATGTGTGACACACTGTGTGTGTATGTTGATATTTCTGGCTATATTAGATTAAGATAACTCCTATGATCTTTTAATAGTGTGTTTTGATAAGATAGCTGTTGAATATTTTGAAAATAATTTGACTGGAAACTATTGCTGCTTAAAGCAGCAACAGTTTCCAGTCAAATTGTTTTCTAAATATTCAACAAAAAATGTGCTGCTGTAATGAAATTCATATCTGTGTGTGCGCGCGCTGTGCTTTGACATTCTTGTGACAATTATTTATATGTGCAGTTTGTTATTGTCCTCGGGTCTTCCACTACTGCGGTTGCTTCAGTTCCACAGGCAAAAGTGTGCATGCTGTGTTTTGATATTCTTGTTTTATAAAGTTTAATAAAGATTATATATGATGAACTTAGTAACTGTGTTTGTTTTTTGTCTGATTGAAAGTCCCAAAGTGAGGTCTGGAAAATTTGAAATTGAGTCTGGAAAAAGTCTGAAAAAGGTATGGAATTTAATTCTGCTGAAGGTGTATTAACTCTGTGTATAGCTCTGTGATCTGGCATGTATAATAAGTCATTTGTCGGAGAAAACTGACCAGACTGTCTCAGACAGTTTTATAATTTGACCATGGCATGGTAAATGTCAATATAGGTAAATTTGCGACAAAAGCTCTACAAACTAACTCTCTTAACTCTTTAACACTCATATCCACCAAAAACGGCTTCTGTAGTGGTCTTGAGAAATGTCATTTGCAGATCAAAAGAAGACTGTTTTTGAAACTTTACCACTGATAACCGAGCCAGTCATTCCAGTGGTAAATTTTCAAAAAAACAGTCTGTATTCTGTAAATGGACATTTTCTGTGAGAAAATTGAAATTTTCTTGGATAAATTCAAGGGTTAAAGGGTTAAACCATTAATGGTCAAGCTGACCAAAACCGGTTTCAGCTGACCATGGTCTTGCAAAATCTCGTTATGCGTGCCAACAGAAAACAACTTTTTAGCTCGACTTTATGGAGTAAGACAAACTCTTGTGATACCCTGCACATTGTCCGGCAGTGGTGGTGGAGGAGGTGGCGGTGGTGGAGGAGGCGGTGGTAGTGGTAGTGCAGGCGGTGGTGCCAGAGGCGATGGTGGTGATGGGGATGGCATCCAATTTGTGTTTTATAAGCCTAATTAAGTCTACTGAACCCAAACTTGCACACATGCTTCCTTATAATGATATGACACCACATAATGATGTTAGGGTCTAAGGTTAAGGTCACTGTGACCATGGTAAAAACCTTGGGTTTTTTCAACATTAACATTTTCCGTTTAGCTCAACTTATCAGTAGATGTCTCATCATTGGCTAAGCATACTGGTCCCAAACCTGGACACATTCTTCCTTATAATATCATGGCATCACATAATGACCCTGGGGTCACAAGGTCAAGGCCGCTGTAGCCTTGGTCAAAACTGTATTATTTCAACATTAACATTATCCGTTTAGCTCAACTTAGCAGTCTATATCTCATCTTTGGTTAACCATGCTGGACCCAATCTTAGACACAGGCTACCTTATATGACATGGCAAAGGAAAAGGTTATTGTAACCTAGTTAAGAAACTTTTTTTCAACATTAACATTTTCCGTTCAGCTCAACTTAGCATTGCATGTTATATATCGACTATGCTTAATCATACTGGATCCAACCTTGGATGCTTGTTTTCTGTTTTATTATCGTTCGCACCCAGCTTTGCCATCCTGTCTGCCTCCTCATTTTCTTGAACACCACAGTGTGAGTGGATCCACTGCAACACTAGTCGATGTCCTGCTTATGTCTAAATGCTGGGCCTCGAAGCGGCACAGGGTCTGTAACCCACTGAGTGTCAATCCAGACACTTGGAGGGATTTAACCACAGCATTGCACAAAGCACTATTACATAACATTTGGAAACCATTTCCTTAGAGGTCAAAGGTCATTGTGGTCTTGTGGGGAAAACCTTTTCAACAGTAACGACTCGTGTTTAGCTCAACTTCACCGTTTATCTCGCTTGTTTGTTTAATCGTACTGGAACCAAAGTTGGACACATGCTTCTTTATAACGAGTGGAAATGACACATGACACCTTGTAGTTAAAATGCCAAAGGTCAAGGTCACTGTGTCCTTGCTAAAAACCTAGTTTTTGTCTCCCCTGCGAAGCAGAAAGTGAGACATAGGTAACACTTTTCCAACGGCGGCGACGTCATCAACATTAAAGTTCTGCGTTTAGCAAACCTTCTCAGCTTATATTTCAGGATTGGTTAAGTCTATTGCAATTAAACTTGGATACATGATTATCTATAATGATAGGAAGCAGCATGATGATGTTGGGTCACAAGGTCAAATGTCAAGGTCACTGTGACCTTGATACAGAACTCTGTTATTTCAACATTAGGTTTTTGCGTTTAGCAAAACTTCTCAGCTTATATTTCAGGATTGGTTAAGCCTATTGTAACTGAACTTGGGTACATGGTTACCTATAATGTTAGGAAGCTGCAGGGCTGCATGGTGATGTTGGTATCACAATGTCAAAGGTCAGGGTCATTATGACCTTGATACAGAACTCTGCTTTTTCAACATTAAGTTTTTGCGTTTAGCAAAACTGTTCAGCTTATATTTCAGGATTAGTTATGCCTATTGCAAGTGAACTTTGATACATGGTTACCTATAATGATAGGAAACAGCATGATGATGTTGCAGTCACAAAGTCAACGGTCAAGGTCACTGTGACCTTGATACAGAACTCTGTTATTTCAACATTAGGTTTTTGCGTTTAGCAGAACTTCTCAGCTTATATCTGAACTTGGGTACATGGTTACCTATAATGTTAGGAAGCACTTGATACAGAACTCTGCTTTTGAACATTAAGTTTTTGCATTTAGCAAAGCTTTTCAGCTTATATTCCAGGATTGGTTAAGCCTATTGCAACTAAACTTGGATACATGGTTACCTATAATATTAGGAAACAGTATGATGATGTTGGGGTCACAAGGTCAAGGTCACTGTGACCTTGATACAAAACTCTGTTATTTCATCATTAAGTTTTTGCATTTGGCAAAACTTCCCGGCTTATATTTCATGATTGATTAAGCCTATTGCAACTAAACTTGGCTATGTGGTTGCCTATGCTGTTAGGAAACAGCATGATGATACTGAGGTCAGAAGGTCAAGGTCATTGTGACCTTTATAGAAAACTCTGCTTTTTCAATTATATGTTTTTGCGTTTAGCAAAACCTCTTGGCTTATCTTTCTGGATTGATTAATCCTATTGGAACTAAACTTGGATAAATTGTTGACACAGAAGTTACAACGTCAAAGGTCAAGGTCATTCTGACCTGTACAAATCTTTGTTACTTTTCTATGTTACGTTTTTAGGCTTAGCAAATCTTATCCTGTTATATTTCGGGATGGCTTAACCCTAATGGAACACAACTTGGGTACATGGTTGCTTACAGGATGGTGACACGGAGATCCCCAGGTCACAGGCTAAGGCCATTCTAATATTGCTGTTTGAACTCTGCTTTTTCTACCATAAGTTTTTCCATTCAGCAAATCATTTATATTTTTTTCAGGATTGGTTAATCCTAATGAAACTAAACTTGAATACATGGTAACTTAGAATGTTAGGAATCAGCATTGTAAAACGGAGGTCACACAGTCAAATGTCAAGGCCACTGTGACAAACAGGAGATGGGCGAGACATTTAATTCCGCGGAATTCTTGTTATCAAAACTAAGTTTGCATTAAGCTCAATTTAGCCGTTTATATCTCATGTTTGGTTAAGCATATATGTCCCACATTTGGACACATCATTTCTTATAATGAGATGGCATGACACAATCACCTTGTCATCAAAATATCAAGGTCAGTGTGATAATGACAAAACTCACAGTTTTCTTCAACAATAACATTTTGCTTTTACGTCAACTTAGCAGTTCATATCTCATGTTGTGTTAATTATACTGCACCACAACTTGGATACTTGCTAATGAGATGGAATGATAAAATGACTTCGGGGTTAAAAGGTCAAGGGTCGTTGTCATTGATAAGTGTACTGATAAACTTTAGAACTATATTTATTTTATGTTTGAAGTCGTGAAGTCGAGCGCCATTGTTGCATTGCAACCACATTTTCTGGTATAAAATTTATCAATGGAATGGCTGGGTCTATAACTGAGCCAGTCACTTATAGTGATAAATTTTCAAAAATAGTCTTCTAATTGGCCCACAATTTTCTTGACCAATCGTGACCAATAAATGGTTTAAGAGTTAAAGAAGCAATGCATCCAGGTGAGCTGAAAGGAATTTTCTATGACATTGCAACACACTTCTTGTAGGTAATTGATGAATCCAGTTTCTCAGTCAATCATATGATGCCATAATCAACAATGACACATGTAGGCTGATGTCATAATCAATTAAGTCATGAATGACACGATTTAGTCCACCGTAAATGCTTAATGGCCCATCAATCAGTACAAAAGCTGTACAAATACAACAGTGCTTAGTCTGTCATCAATTAAGTATTCGTAACAAACATGACATAATTGGTTATGAGTCATCCTACATGTCACAATGCCACAGGCAGCAACAGCACCCAGTCAAATTAGTTTCAAAATATTCAACAGCTTCAAGTTGTAAAGTTTTCTGGAAAGTGAGATTCAGAGAGGTCAGGGTTGGATTGATCCGAACATGAGCAAAGCTTAGCTCCATGACCCTTGACATTTTAACCCTTGAAATGTCACTGTCTGGATTTCAAGTGTATGGGAAGGCTGCTGAATATTTTGAAGCTAAGCCGACTGGAACCTGTTGCTGCCCTGCCATATGCTACAACAGATCCCAATCGATTTAGTTTCAAAATATTTGACAGAATATTCTTTAGATTATTGAAGATTATCTTACTATAAGTATTTATCACTATATATGTATATATGTATCTGTAGTGTGCCAGAAAGTCGATTCTTCACAACGTTATACCCGAAGCCTATTATCTTGAGTCCAGGAACGAGCTTTTCTCTCCCTGTGACATTCAGACCTCTGGAAACAAGCAGTTATGAAGAGAAAATACAATTCATCTCCAAGGTAATGGATTCTGCCTACAGGTGTGCAAATGCACGCAGATTTTTTACAAATGCACTCAGATTTTCTTACTTCTTTTTACATGTACTACTCATTTCTCATGATATTGAAAAAATCACGAGCATTTTCGCTCGACTTTACTAAATAAAACAAACTTGCGATATCCCTGCACATCCTCCAACTGCTGGTAACTTGCGTTTAGTTCAATTTAGCATTTCATATGTAATGTTAATCATACTTATCTAAAATTTGACACATTCCTCCCGATGATGAGACACCCAGAGAGGGCACGACATGATGATGATGTGTCAAACGGTCAAGGTTACTCTGTCCTCGGGAATATCTTTGGCTTTTTTTTCCCTTAGCTTTAGCATTTTGTGTTTATCTCACTTTAACGTTTTTTGTCTTATCTCTGATTAAAGATAACTGACTTAGAATTGAACACAACATTCCGCACAGTGAATGGACATGGTACAATGATTTGTGGCCAAAACGGCAGAGGTCACGAACTTCACAGTCATTGTCATTTTTTTTAAAACACTAACATTTTACATTTACCGGTAGCTCAACATAAATGTTTGTCCTCCTTCTCATCATCTCATGTTTGATTCAAAGCATACAGGGTCAAAATTTTGACATTTCATTCCTGATAACAAGCTGAAATGACATAATCACCATGAGCTCAAAAGGCAACAAATCAAGGTCATAGTGATAGTGAGACGACCTAGGTTGATTTTCAACCATAACATTTTTCCTTAAGCTTAATAGCTTAGTGGTTGAAAACTTAAGTTGGTTCGGTTTATCGTACTCTACCCAACCTTAGACACATGCCTAGCTATAAGGAGACAGCATGAGACAATGACCTTGGTGTCAAATGCTTAGAGGTCAAGGTCACTGGGGCTCCTATAAAATCTTTGTTTCTTTTCAACATTAACATTTTGCCTTAAGCTTTGCTTAGTGGTTGAAAACTTAAGTTGGTTCGGTTTATCGTACTCTACCCAACCTTAGACACATGGCTAGCTATAAGGAGACAGCATGAGACAATGACCTTGGTGTCAAATGCTTAAAGGTCAAGGTCATTGGGGCTCCCATGAAATCTTTGTTTCTTTTCAACATTAACATTTTGCTTTTTAATCAACTTGATGGTTTATGCATTATGTTTGCTTAACCATTTATTGGCCAAGCCGACCAAAACCTCTATAGTGGTCTTGTGGCATGTCCATTCACATGCCAAGAGAAGACTGTATTTGAAAATTTACCACTGGAATGACTGGCTCGATAACCGAGTCAGTCATTCCAGTGGTAAATTTTCAAAAATGGTCTTCTTGGCCCACAAATGGGCATTTACTGGGCAAAATGTTCAACTTTCTTTACCAATTTTGAGATTAAAATGTTAATCATACTGTGTCCAGTGTGTGCGTCTGTCCCTTCTTCTTCTTTTCGTTCGCTGATCATACCGCCAGTCCTGTAAGTGACTATCGACATGATCATAAGCGTCTGTCCCTATCCGAAGGTATATTTCCAAAACTTTGAACTCATTTGGCTCAAGCGTTAACACAATGAGGGAACTTGCTTTGGCCATGATTTAGATAAAAAGAACCTGGATCCTGATCAGATCGGATCAAATTCTAGATCTAGGGATATCTCAGAAATTACTAGTCCGATCTGGCTCAAAACTTAGTACAATAAAAGGTGTGATATTAAACTATGATGCCACAACTTTTGATGTGATCTGGAAAATAAAATAAAAAATCAGTAAAATCCGAAAAAAATTTATGTGACAAAAATGGAAAAGTGGAAAGGCGAGGATCTGGAATTTCTAATTGTTATTGCTTGTTTTGTTTTGTAGGAGGGAAGTTTTGAGATTGCGATTCGGGCAGTTCTACCCAAGGTTAATATCTCCTTACCGGAGACAGTGATCTTTGATATGTGCGCTACGGAGGATTTCCAGCAACTAACCTTTGATGTCAAATGCACTGGGTAAGATTTAGTAAAGCTTAAGCCTCAAATTTATTTTTTTTTAAATTCAATTTTCTCATAGAAAATGTCCTTTTACAGACCAAGAGAAGACGATTTTTGAAAATTTACTTCTGGAAATACTAGCTCGGTTATCGGGCCAGTCATTACAATGGTAAAATTTTCAAAAATAGTCTTCTCTTGGTTTGAAAATGGACATTTCTCAAGACCACTGCAGAAGCTGTTTTTTTGCTGATATGAGTGGTATCGCATCGCAAAATGCGATGCAAATGAGTACATGTTGCTACACATTTACGTTTAGCTATTTTCTGCGATACATAATTTTGATGTAAAATTCAGTCAGTTCACTTAATTTTGAAATATTTTTGATAAAAAGTCGCTAAAAGTTGCAAAATGATTGTCAAATTTAGTAAGGAAGCGAGATGCGCATGCGTTTGAGGCTGATTTCCGATATAGCCCATAGACATATATAGCTATAGAACTATAGAGCACATATCTTCAAACCTTCCTTCACTATAGGACAAATGACCGCCGGTGAAGCGAGTTCAATAAGTGCTCTATAGATTAAAATTCTAAGAGCTAGAGATGCGCGCATGCGTTAGCGGCTTCCTTCTTCCGGTATAATAATAAACTGTTACAGACTTCAGTTTTTAGTTTGGACACCAGTCGGAAACTCGCAATATGTATCACAGGGACTCTCTTGTAAATCTAAATTCTCCTATAGGGGGTTATGGCTATTGATCATTGCCTCATCATTAGTTAGCGTTATGATAAACTTTAAAAATACAAGTTTATCTAGGCTGATTCTGGTCGATTTAGACAATGTTTGTCTCGGAAACTGAGTTATAGCATCGCGAATGCTAAGCTCCTGTTAGCGCATCCCCAAATCAAGGCCGACAGTATAGTTAGCCATGCTACGGCGGCGTATCGCACTTGATTCGCGTAAGCGACAGATTTAGAATGGCATGTCGCCAAGATCGACGCATGCGCGAGAATGTTCTCGAGTACTCTTCTCCAAAGTCGGGAACATACTTTCTCACAAGATTATTGGTTAATAAATATAACTATATAGAGAGCAACCAATGAATCGCAAGGAAACTACCGACGGTAAAGAAAATAAACAAGGTTTTACGCGGTAATTTTAAGAATGACGTAGTAGTATATATATAGCATTCGTAGTATTCATTGTAAAACTAGTAACACGTGAGCCCATTGATACACGCTGATCACAGTAAAACTTTATCATTCACTATTTAAGCCAGAGAAAACAACCATTAGTAATTTTTAAATAAAAATTGTTAGCTCTTTCAATTGAAGTCATAGTATCGCAGAAACTCAATTTCATCTTAATAAGCTGTTGAATATGTTGCAAGTTTTTAAGGGGGACCTGTTGCTCACAGCTGCCATAGCCTGCAACATGCAGCTTCCAGTTAAGCACTAACACTATTCAGCCTTCTTACATTGTATTGAATGATGTGTACTTTGTTTAGCCTACCAGTTGAAAGGGATATGTGATGTAGGTTTGTAAGTTACAAAATATATGTTAACCCTAGTCAATAAAATCACAGTATTCATGGGAGGTGCATTAATGATTTTTTTGAAAAGAATTTGACTGGGATGTGTTGCTGCCTTAAGCAGCAACAGCTTCCAATCAATGTAATTGCCAAATCTGCCAATACGTATTATTTTAGGTTTCCTATACTCCCTGACCTTGGCCAGAGCCAGTACATGCATATTCTGAATCTGACATATGTTATGCATTCCATAGGGAAAACGTTTTGCGAAATCGGAAAATTATACTTTTCGGTTGTTTTCGGATTCACTTGCTCCTAGCGTGTGTAGACGAAAAAAGCTGTTTTTGATCATAGAAACATGTTTTGAAAGGTTTCCCCGTTGGAACACCAACCAGTTTCAACACAGTTTGTTTGCTATGCAAGTGCTATGAACTGCTATGCATTATTCGATTTGTTTAGCAGTGACTGCTACGCAAATTTTTTCCAACAAAATATTCCCTGAACCTGGACTTGGCGTCTATAGTTGTTTTCTTGCTTGATTTTGGTAGTCCAGGGTGTACCTTTCTCAAATAGGAATGATGACCGCATGCCACCCTTGGGCATTTTGAGAAATACAAAATGGTGACCAAGATGGCCACAGCATCCCCGTTGTAGAGTACATTGCTCAATACGCCATTTATAAAGCATTTATACCAACGTGTTTCGTGCTATTTCTTATATATCAACGTCTATACATAATAAATTGATGTGATAGCCTTTCGTAAAGAGTAGCCTTTTTGGTAATTATCTCCCCTCGAAAATGATGATGCATATACCGATTCTGTGACAATTGTTATGGGTAGGGCAAGAAAATCGGGCATAATCTTTGAACCAATCATCATATAGGAATAATGTACCACTCAAAATGTGTGTTTTAATGCCCTCCGGAATGCTTATTATAACGAGGAAATCAAACCAATAAATAGATCAATATAAGCCAAAAGGTCACAAATTCCCCTAAGATTACACATAATCTTTAAACTGGCAGTATCAACAACTAATGCCGGTTCAATTATCAAAGTAGCAGAAATGATTATTAAAGTGACATAAACACATCCTATTTGGGACAATTTTCATCAGTAAATTTTTTCTACACAAATGGGTAATCTTAGAAAAATATGAAACAAATAAAATTGAAAGCTGTTTTTATATAACTGCATGCTCTATAGACCTTTCATTTAATTGCTGCATTACTCTACTCAGATATTGTTAATACTACACTGTTTTATGATTATTATTTTGATTAAGCCAACTCACACAGCATTGCTTCAACCACAACATAGTTTCTGAGCCAAGGACTCGTATTCAGTGTATCCACAGCAAATACCTTGTACTAACTCCAGTGGAAATTCAACTGCGAGAACAAACCTGAACCATTGGCTACAGCTAGATCCACTAGAATTACACACATTATTAGATGTAGTAGACTACATGTATATGCTGATTGTATACATCAGTTGTTGTTTTTTAGGAAAACTGGAAAAAACCCCAGGATATATTATTCAGTGCCACAGAAATTGTACATCTCCGAAACAGACACAACGGTGCTTCAAGCACTAATATAAGGACACATTAGTTCCAGGTCCTTGTCCAAAGAAAACACAGCTTTCAAGCAACTATTTTAGCTTCCAAAGTCATCGTATATTTTTGGGGGATGTTTGCAAGATTAAAGACATTAAAGATCCTTCTCGTTGGAGGCCAACATGCTTGTGCCATGCGATTGAAACTGGAAGACAGAAATCAACCCCAAAACAGTCTATCCTAGATGAAGGCACATTAAATAGTCCGTCAGTTGTATGAATATTATGTTTTTACTATTTAATAAACATTCTGGTGAATATTTTGAAACATAATTTGACTGGGCGCTGTTGCTGCCTGTTTAGTTGCCTTGATATTGGGATTCTGGGAATTCAGGGTTCAATCAATACCAACATGGGCACAGCATGGGTGGAGTTTAGCTAGAAATGGACAGGGATTAACTAAAAGTTGATTCATCCGTTTTGTTGAAAAATAATCAGTATCGTTAACAAAATTGACTTGGAGCTATTGCTGCCTATGGTGAAACCAATTCAAAGCAAATTAGTTTCAAATGTTTAACATCCTTCCTGTATAGTTTGTCTTGAAATTGCTACCCTGGAATCTCAATGGTTAACTTTTTAGCGCTCAAATTTGTTCAAGAAAATCTAGAAAATGCCGATTTGCAGACCACGAGAAGACTATTTTTGGAAATTTACCACTGGAATGACTGGCTCAGTTATCGAGCCAATAATCGAGCCAGTCATTCTGCTGGTAAATTTTCAAAAATAGTTTTCTCCTGGTCTGCAAATGGACATTTCTCAAGACACTAAAGAAGCTGTTTTTGGCTAATATGACTGTTAAAGGGTTAAGATATTTGGGAAAATAGGTTTTGAGACTTAACTTTTTTACTTTTTCCAGTTAAATCGAGTAAATAATATTTGATGGCTTCTCTGTGTTATTGGCGTAACTTAAGCTTTATGGATAAATGGTTTTGGACAAAAAAAAAATCAAAATATTTGCTTATTAAATGTTTATGTGGAGGCCAAGCGAGGACTATTTTTTTTAAGTTACTACTAGAATGATTGGCTCGGTGATCGAGCCAGATATTCTAGTGGTAAATTTTCAAAAATAGTCTTGACCTGCAAATAATGGCCTTTCCTCAAGACCACTGCAGAGGCCGGTTTTGACTGGCTTGAGCATAAAGGGTTAGTGTTCATTTTGTTTGACTTTGCAGTGACTTGCCAGCCAAGATTCGATGGGACTCCATAAATCCATTCATTATTGAGCCAATGGAAGCCACTCTTCAGCCTGGTGATGTATGCAGTATGACAGCCACGTTCAAACCTATCGTAAGAAATAGTTTATACAGATCATGTTAATGCTTTCTACTTCGAATAATACTTACCAGATGTACTATTATCTTCTCTTGTAAAGTCGGCTGAGCACGCAGTTGGAAGCAGACTATAAACCATGACCTAAACCAACAATAAATCATGACCATATATACTATTATGAGAATGTCTATTATCTAGTAGTCAGTAGCTCAAAATAAACAATTAAAATCCACACTCCATGGTCCTGCCCAGACTGTGTCCAGGAATTACCATAGCCTCCAGGTACTGAGTCAATTCCCCAGAACAGTCAGATTCATCTATTTATCTATTTCGCTCTACAAAGCAGTCGCCTTTTTTAGCTCTATAATTTTGCGTATTGAGTGATCCTTCAGACTATTCATTCATGGTGTAATAGAAGGAAAGGGAAAATCATCGCATGGGCAGGTTGTATCAATCTAGAATGTATACATTCGTGGCATAATGACTGGATAAATTTACCTAAAATTGGCACATTATTTTTAAATGGTAGCCATTGTTGGAGTCGTTCTGTTAACCGTTAACTTTGTAATCTTATCCTTGTACTCGGTTAATTTCTCTTGTGACTTGGTTCCCTCCCAGATGGATGCACCCTTAGCCAAGATAGCAGTACCCATGATTAGCGCGTTGTTTTAGTTTGGCATATGTTTGCACTGAGTTTAAGCTAGTTATTTAGCTCTCGCTTCATTGTTGAGAGGGTGTATGTAGCGATCAGTTTTAATATCTTGGATTTCTTAATGATTGTTAATCTCCCAAGTTGTGTTTATAAAGTTTTCACTCCAAAAAGTTTCAAATGTTTTCCTGCCTAAATCTTGATTAATGTTAATTTAAGAGAAAGTTAATGGGTTTTTTAAGTAATCAATAATTGCAATCAAGATTTTGTGCATTGTGCTCATCTTCATGTTGCGATGTTCAGAATTTTAATTTTGTATTCTGTGTTCACAGAAGGTCAAAGGGCAGGGTAAAGCTCCTCTGGATATGCTGTGTTCCCACTGCAATCGCTTCATGAAGCGGAAGTTCGCGGGTCATCACTGTGTAGCCTGTGCAAAGTACAAAGTGGGTTCCCCCTGTGATGTTTGCATTGGGTTGTCATCAGAGTTGGTTGCCGAGTTTGATATTGAACATTGTGTGTGCGTGGAGAGAATCGCGAGGGCAAGGCAGCCAAGGTCGATCAAGAATCCTTCAGATGCCTGGAAGATTGACTGAATGAGTGCTGGACAGGGCTTTGCATGTCTGGGCGGCCCAGTTTAAGGCCATGTTTGAGTCCGTACAGGCCACTGTTCTGACAATGCAACCATTCTCTCGTGTCGGCTCATGAGCTGACGGCTGAGGAGGAAGATTTGCTCCTGATGGAAGACTCCGGCATGCCAGAGCTTTCTCAGATGGCAGATTCCAGACTATCACACTCTCCAACATTGCGTCTATGGTTGCAGAACAGGAAGTTGTCGGCAAGTCATGGAAATCGACGAAGAGGACTCAGCCGCAACAGTCCTACAAGCAAAACTGGCAGGAGCAGCAGTGACAGAGATCGCCCTTCTGTCCATCTGGCATCCAGTTTACAGGGACACCGGCCAGTCATCTTCATACAAAACTTCTAATAAGAGGCTGTATGAAGATGACAGGAAGGCTCGGGATGAACCGGTTACCGTAAGGATAACCGGGGTGGTGGTTCTGGGCCATCATACTCCAAGAAGCCGCATGCCATGGCCGTGTGGGACGGTCCTGATGGGCTTCCGGTGAGACCCGTACTGGTCGCACCAGGAATGCAGGGAGTCGAGAGTCTTCACCGAAACGAATTAATGTCTTGTCGCGTAACATCGACCGCGAGCTGTGTGCAGATTCCTATCATCGAAGGCAGACGTCAGCTGTTCTCAAACCAATGGGAACAGGTCGTGCAAGACAGTTTAGTCAAATGTTTATTGGCTAAGAAACGGCTACGAACCGGACTGCCTTATCCATCAATCGTTAGTTCAGTTAACTTTGACTCCCATATGGACTCCCATTCCAAGGGAAACCAATCGTTTAGAGGTCATTCACTCAGAAATTGAAGATCCTCTGCAGAAGAATGCGATTCATTTAGTCCGCTATCAGTCCTCCCTGGGCTTCCCTTCAATGATTTTCCTCGTTCCAAAATGCACCCGAGCTTGGAGACCGATTCTCAACCTCAAGCCACTGAACAAATTCATTCTTTCACCAAGATTTCAGATGGAGACTATAGCAGCGGTGATGACAGGGCTGAGAAAGGGTATGTGGGCAGTGTCCATAGATCTTAAAGATGCTTATTTTCATATTCCAATGTCAATTCCATTTCAGAAATACCTTCACTTTGCGTTCCAAGTCAAGGTCTGGGAGTTCAATGCGTTACCTTTGGGCCTGACTACAGCCCCCAGAGTCTTCACCAAGGTGGTTCTCGCCATGACCTCTTATCTTCGCAGGAGAAACATAGCTGTTCATACTTACATAGACGACTGGCTGCTGAAGACGAGTAATCCAGTCACTCAGCTTTATTAAAGGACCTTTGATGGATTGTGAATCTAGAGAGATCAGAGTTGACTCCATCCCATGATTTTGTTTATCTGGGAATTATTTTCATTCTCAGGGACCGCGTGGCTTTTCCAGCAGAGAGCAGAGTCAAGAGTTTGCAAGCAGTCTTGCAGTCAATTTCTCTAGGCGCCTATCTGACAGCGCATCGGTTTCTCTGAATACTGGGGGTTTACTATTATCTCTGGAGAAAGTGGTGCCTTATGCGGCACTCGGGCGCAGACCAATTCAGATGTATCTAATGTCATTCTGGTCTCAGAGAACAGATCCGTTAACTCTGAGGATTCCAGTAAAAGAACCATTGATGTTCCACATTCAGTGGTGGTTATCAGAACAGAATCTCCTGCGAGGTGTTGCTCTACAATCTCCTCAACCGCAGATGTCCATTTTCACGGACGCACCGGCTACTGGATGGGGAGCAGTATTGGACAATCTGTCAGTGTCAGGGGAATGGGATCAGACAAATACGCAGAATCACATAAATGTTTTCGAACTATTAGTAGTGGCATTAGCACTTCGAAAATTTGACAAAGGTGTCTTATTTGAACCACCAAGGCGGGACAAGGTCACTGGAGTTGTACATGATGGTATGGAATCTGCTGTGGTGCCAAAAGAGGAATGTTATCTTCGGGCAGCACACATTCCTGGAAGATTGAACATCCTAGCGGATGCTATCAGTCGAAGGATGGTTTGTTGTCCAATGGAATGGCAGCTCAACCAGTCGGTGGCGAAGGTTCTATTCAAACATTGGGGCAAGCCAAATGTGGATCTATTTGCGATGAAAAGAAACGCAAAGATGGTCACATATGTGTCTCCGATCCCAGACCTGCTAGCCTTAGCAGTAGACACACTGGCAATAAGTTGGAAAGGAATGTATGCTTACACATATCCTCCAACAATTCTCATCCCAAAAGTTCTGGCAAAGATAAGAGAGGGCACATGCCATGTACTACTGATCATTCGTCATTGGCCAGGCTGATCATGGTTTATGGATCTGCTGCACCTTCTGGGCTGCAATCCGATCCCTCTTCTAGACGGAAGTGACATCATTTTTCAGAACAATGGTCTGTATCACCACGACAGACCGGAAATGTTCCGATTGACTGCATGGATGTTATCAAGCAGTGAGCAATTGAGGGCGGCTTTTCTGAGCAAGCAGTGAAGTTTGCCACTTCAGGCAGAAGGGGAGCAACCACCAGAACATATAATTATAGAATCAACAAGTTCGCAGAGTGGTGTAAAGGAAGAAATATTAATCTCTATTGTGCAACTGTTCAACATGTAACAGATTTTATGTCATTTATACGAGGTTGACAAACTTGTACCTTCAACCATAGCAGCATATAAGTCTGCATTAGCTTCAATTGTTCCCAGACTGGCTACTGTAGGAGTGGAGAACGACACTTTAAATGAGGTTATTAAAGGAATGAGCAATATGCGACCTAGACAGCCAATTCCTTTCCCAGCATGGAATCTATCTCTTGTTCTACAGGTTTTAGGTCATGCTCCCTTTGACCCAATTAGATCTATTGATATTAAACTGTTAACTATTAAGTCAGTTTTCTTGGTTGCAGCAGCATCGGCGAGAAGGAGAAGCGAACATGCGCTTTCTGCTGAACAAGACCGTTTTGTCGTTACGGGTGAAGGTTTAAGACTACCACGTCTTTGTTTCCAAGCAAAGAATCAGTCACCTAAATATCCAGGACAGCTGATCAATTTGCCAAGTTTAGTTAGGCATGACCCAAGCTCTTCTGCTTGGTGTCCTGTCAGATGTCTGAAAATGTATAAGAAATGTACAGAGGAGTGGAGAGACTACCCGAAATCTCTGTGGCTTTGTCTCAAAGCTCCTCATCTTCGTACCTCGAAAGAAGGAAAGCAGATTGATCACGTGAATGCCCATCATGTCCGAGCACTAGCAGCAGCATAGCCCTTTTATAAGGGTGTCTCATTAGAGGAGGTGATGTCTGTAGCACAATGGCATGCCGAGTCGTCATTCACTGATTTCTACCTTCGCGATATCTCCAGTACCCTTAATTCGGTCGGCGTCGCCAATTTGTCGAATCTTCGTTAGGCCACATCCGACCACTCCCAACATAAACATCATAGGTGTTCCCACAGGCACTAACACAGTATGGATATGACCAGTGAACAGCCATGGATGGGCCAGCTCCTGCGACGAACAAGAAAGACCAAGCACTCAGAATGGTGAGTGTTTCTTAGTTTAAGTGACTGATAATAATAATATTGTTTCGCTTACAGTTGAATTCCCAGACTGATTAAGTGGAAGGTTCGATTCTTGAGTATACTTATTCATTGTAAAAGACAATAGACTCATTCCAATTTGAAAATCTAATCAAATTATTGATTATCAGGTTTTTTCATAATTTAGAAATTGTATTAGCTTCATTGCACTCTCCTGGACTGCCCTAGCCGAGACGTGGGGCTGACACGGGCCTGCTGGGTGTTGCCTCCCTTTTTGACAGCCCTCAGGAGTTTGTGTGGACAAATGAGGGAGGGAGTGCGGTCTAGACCATGGAAGTTTAGCACTCTATGAGTCGGATGCCGGAACCCAAGCGTATACTGGGGTTCTCAGTCTGTTCACAACCTTGTAGTTGGTAGTTGTGAGCTGTTTCGAGTTTCGGGTAAGTAATATTCAAAGTAGAATAAAAAAGCATCCGCTTTTGTTTCTTCAAGAATTGTTAATACTTACCAGATGTACTATGCCCTACCTCATCCGCCCCGCTGAGGTGAGGCTGTGCTGCTTTCGCTGTTTATCAAGGCAAATATATAAGACGAATGTGACTGTTCTGGGGAATTGACTCGGTACCTGGAGGCTATGGTAATTCCTAGACACTGTATGAGCAGGACCATGGAGAGTGCGGAGTTTTAATTGTTTATTTTGAGCTAGACTAGATAATAGACATTACCATAATAGTACATCTGGTAAGTATTAATAATTCTCGTAGAAACAAAAACGGATGCTTTTTTAATTCACCGACAAATCCCTGAAAAAGTGTATTCTTTACGATATAAAACTTATTCTGTTGAATATTTTGTAATTAATTTGACTGAAAGGTGTTGCTGTCTAAGGCGGCAACGGCTTTCTACTTCGAATAATACTTACCAGATGTACTATTATGATAATGTCTATTATCTAGTCTAGCTCAAAATAAACAATTAAAACTCCGCACTCTCCTGGTCCTGCCCATACTGTGTCCGGGAATACCATAGCCGCAGGTACCGAGTCAATTCCCAATCACAGTCAGATTCGTCTATTTTGCGCTTTTACAAGTCGCATGTTTTTGTCGTGCTCAAATTAGTCTAATTTAAGCGGAATAAGCGTTGTTTTTGAAAAATCATCGTTGGCTTCATGGAGGAATTAGGAAAATCATCACAGGGGCAGGTTGTATGAATCTAGAATTTATACATTCGTGCCATAATGACTGTTTGAAATTTCCTTAAATTGGCACATTGTTTTAAAATGTTAGCCATTGTTGGAGTCGCTTCTGTACCCGTTAACTTTTAGTTTAATTCGGGTACTCGGTTAATTTTCTCGTGCGACTCGGTTCCTCTTAAGATGGATGCGCCCTTGGCCAAGATGGCGGCGCCCATGAATTATGTCGTTCTTGGCTTGGTGTGTCTATGCACTCTGTTTATCGCCGATATTAGCTTTCGCTTCATTGTCGAGGGTGTTTGTAGCGATCGGCGATGTAGCCTTGGTTATTTAACGTTAGTTAAAGGCTGAGTTGTGTGTTTTTAAAAAATTTCACTCAAAAAAGTTTCAAATATTTCCTGCCTAAGACTTGATTATCATTAATTTAAGAGAAAGTTAATGTGTTTAAGAAATCTTAACTATCAAGTCGATTGTGCGTAGTGCTCGTCATCATTTGTCATGTGCAGCGTTTTAATTTTTCTCTGTGTTCGCAGAAACCGAAGAATCCGGATACGTTGTGCCAGAAGTGCAACTGGTTCATGAAACAGAAGTATTTGGGACATCACTGCATGGCGTGCGCCCCGTGTAAGGTCGGGAGCCCTTGTGATGTGTGTGTTAAGTGGTCGTCGGCAATGGTGGCAGAGTTTGACAGGGATCGGCGTGCGAGACTGGAGAGGATCGCGAAGGATAAGGCAGCGAAGTTGCAGCAGGCGTCGTTGATGGGACTGGAAGGTCGGCTGAATGAGAGGATGGATTCAGCTCTGGGCGTATGGGCAGCCCAGTTCAAGGCAATGTTTGAATCATTGCAGTCCTCGGTCCCGGTGACGCAAGCTGGTGCAGGACAACCATTAGGTGGTCCGGCTAGTTCTGCTGAGGGTCATGCACCTGCCCCTTCTCTGTCCTTGGCTCAAGAGCCAACGATAGAGGAGGAAGATTTGTTGTTAATGGAAGATTCCGGCATGCCGGATCTTTCGAAGACGTCAATGCCCGGTACGTCCCAGGGGTCGCTCTCGGGATTAGTACGGGTTTGCCAGGCGGACGGTGATGTCGACGTTCCGTCGGGCATTTTCCATCCGCTATTTGTGCAACCGGAGGGGTCGGCGGAGCCGTGTTTTGCGGTTCCTGCTGGTATCACGGCGGCGTTAGGTGCGGCTCCTATCGGAATGCTGTCGCCTGCCGCAGGAAAAGCGGTCGTGGTCCCGACTCCCGTGCTGGAGCCGATGGACTGCGGTGAATCCGGGTCTGGCGATTCGCTAGACACCGGTGCCGCTGGTAGTCGCGTTATGGATGCGCTCTGTCTTGGCAGAGAAGTGTCGCATAGCGCTCAGCATGGATCGCCGGTGGCCCTCTCATCTAAGGGTGAGAGGGAGGATGAAAACGGGAGTTCGTTGATGGACGAGTCCGTTTTTTGCACCGAAGCTGAATGGGTGCAGGTCCTTGGGCGCTCTGTCAAGTGGCTCTTCTGCCATGCCGACACTCCCGTTGGACACGCAGACTCCCGACATGCTGGAAGTTGCGCCATACCGTCTGGTTCAGCCAGACTATGCGTTGCCAAAGGCCCAGAAGGGGATAAGGAGTAGGGTCCGTTTTCCAGAGCTGGCCTATCATCAGTACGCCCGGGTTCCACGGCTTTCCGTTGCGGAACGAGAGGCGCTGAATAGGCCGTTGGCTGGGAAATCTAAGGGACGCTCGCGTCCGTTGGTTTCCCAGACCAACAAAGACCCGTTCAATGAGCTCACGCTCATTGAGGATGCGGCGAGGGCAGCCATGGCTGCGCTGTCGCACCGGTGTACCGTCTTGCAGGGTATGCTGGACTGCACTGCGGAGGGTGGACAGGTGCCAGAGGCTGCTCCCGGCGTTGTTCGGGACACCATGCGCCTGTCTCAAGATTGCCTGGCCAGGGTGATCACTAGGACATTGGCAGAGCAACGGAGAATGGTTCTCGATTGCGTAGAACCAGGACCAGAGATGAGGGCTGCATTGTCTTCTGCACCTTTCATAGGTCCAGGCTTGTTCGGCGGCTCGGCACGACAAGCTCTCTCCAAAGTCGTGTCAATGGTTGCAGAGCAGGAGGTAGTCGGCAAGTCGTGGAAATCGACTAAGAGGACACAGCCGCAGCAGTCCTACAAGCAACATCGCCAGGAGCAGCAATGACAGCATCCTAGATCACCCTTCCGTCCTTCTGGCCGTGATGCCCATAGGCCATCCGGATCACAAGGACCTGGCCGTTCATCCTCATACAAGTCCTCTAATAAGAGGCTGTATGGGGAAGACAGGAAGGGTGGCAGTTCGGGCCGCGGCGGCTACCGTAAGGATAGCCGTGGCGGCGGTTCCGGACCGTCGTACAACAAGAAACCGAGGGGCGGCCATGGGGCTCGCTCCTGACGGGTTTCCGGCGGAACCAGTACCAGTGGCTTTGGAGGCGAATGGAGTCGAGAATCTTCACCCAAGCGACTTAGCGTCTTATCGGCCAATCTTGACCGACAGCTGTGTGCAGATGCCATCCGTCGGAGGCAGACTTCAATTATTCCTAAACCAATGGGAACAGGTCGTGCGCGACTGTTTAGCTTGTCAGTGGATAAGAAACGGCTACGATCCGGACTGGCTCATCCATCAATCGTTAGTTCCGTTGACCTCGACTCCAATATGGACTCCTGTTCCAAGGGAATCAGATCGTCTAGACGCCATTCGGTCAGATATAGAATCTCTTCATCAGAAGAAGGCCATTCATCTGGTCAAAAATCAGTCTTCACTGGGATTCTATTCGATCATGTTCCTCGTTCCGAACCGTACCGGAGGATGGAGACCAATTCTCAATCTCAAACCGTTGAACAAGTTTATTGTTTCTCCCAAGTTTCAGATGGAGACGGTAGCAGCGGTAATGACAGGGCTGAGGAAAGGCATGTGGGGAGTGTCGATAGATCTGAAGGATGCATATTTTCATATTCCAATGTCAATTCCTTTTCAGAAGTACCTTCGCTTTGCATTCCAAGACAATGTTTGAGAATTCAATGCTCTCCCGTTCGGCCTTACCACAGCTCCGAGGGTCTTCACCAAGGTGGTTCTCGCCATGACTTCTTTACTTCGCAGGAGAAACATAGCTGTTCACACCTACATAGACGACTGGCTGCTAAAGGCGGGGAATCCAGTCACTCTGCGCAGCAATCTGCAGGTAGTCCTAGACTTATTAAAGGATCTAGGGTGGATTGTGAATCTAGAGAAATCAGAACTGACTCCATCCCAGGAGTTTGTTTATCTGGGAATCTTTTTCAATCTCAGGGACGGCGTAGCTTTTCCGGCGGAGAGCAGAGTCAAAAGCCTGATTGCAGTTTTGGAGTCGGTTTCTCTAGGAGCCTATCTGATGGCGCGGCAGTTTCTCAGGATACTGGGGTTACTAGTATCTCTGGAGAAGGTGGTTCCATATGCGGCACTCAGGCGCAGGCCCATTCAGATGTATCTAATGTCATTCTGGTCTCAGAAAACGGATCCGTTATCTCTGAGGATACCAGTCAAAGAACCATTGATATTCCACCTTCAGTGGTGGTTATCCGAACAGAATCTCCTGCGAGGTGTTCCTCTACAACCTCCTCAACCTCAGATGTCCATCTTCACGGATGCATCGTTGACGGGTTTGGGAGCGGTATTGGACAATCAGTCAGTGTCAGGGGAATGGGATCGGACCAATGCACAGAAACATATCAATGTGCTCGAACTATTAGCGGTGGTATTTGCACTTCGAAAGTTCGAGAGTCTAATTCAAGACAAAATTGTCCTAATAAGGACAGACAACTCAACAGTGGTGTCTTATTTGAACCGCCAGGGCGGGACGAGATCACCAGAGTTGTGTATGATGGTTTGGAACCTTCTGCTGTGGTGTCAAGAGAGGAATATTATTCTTCGGGCAGCACACATTCCAGGAAGATTGAACATCCTAGCGGATGCTCTCAGTTGAAGGACGGTTTGTCGTCCGACGGAATGGCAGCTCAACCAATCGGTAGCGGAGGTTCTATTCAAACACTGGGGCAAGCCAAATGTCGACCTGTTTGCTATGAATCAAAACGCAAAGATGGTCACTTACGTGTCACCGATCCCGGACCCGCTAGCCTTAGCAGTAGATGCACTGGCGATAAGTTGGGAGGAAATGTACGCATATGCGTACCCTCCAACAATTCTCATCCCGAAAGTTCTGGCAAAGATAAGAGAGGGGATGTGCCAAGTACTACTGATCGCCCCATATTGGCCAGGCCGATCATGGTTTACGGATCTGCTGGACCTTCTGGTCTGCAATCCAGTCTCTCTGCCAGACGCAAGAGATCTAATCTCTCAGAACAAGGGTCTGTACCTTCACGACAGACCGGAAATGTTCAGATTGACTGCATGGATGTTGTCAAGCAGCGTGCAATTGAGAGTGGCTTTTCTGAGCAAGCAGCGAAGTTTGTTGCTTCAGCCAGAAGAGTTTCAACCACAAAGACATATAATTATAGAATCAACAAATTTGCACAGTGGTGTGAGAGAGGAGATATTAATCCCTTTTCTGCATCTGTTCAACACGTAGCAGATTTTATCTGTCATTTATACGAAGTTGACAAACTTGTACCTTCTACCCTAGCAGCATATAAGTCTGCATTAGCTTCAGTCATTCCCAGTCTCACTGTTGAAGGAGTGGAGAATGACACTTTGAATGAAGTTATCAAAGGAATGGGCAATCTGCGACCTAGACAGCCAATTCCTATCCCATCATGGAATCTATATCTTGTTCTACAGGTTTTAGGACAGGCTCCTTTTGAACCGATTAGATCTATTGATATTAAACTGTTAACTATTAAATCAGTTTTCTTGGTTGCAGCAGCGTCGGCGAGAAGGAGAAGCGAAATTCATGCGCTTTCTGCCGAACAAGACCGTTTTATCGTCACGGGTGAAGGTTTAAGACTACTTCCGCGTCTTTGTTTCCTGGCAAAGAATCAGTCACTTAAATATCCAGGTCAGCCGATCAATTTGCCAAGTTTAACTAGACATGACCCAAACTCTTCTGTTTGGTGTCCTGTCAGATGTCTTAAAATGTATAAGAAACGTACTAATGAGTGGAGGGATGACCCGAAATCTCTGTGGTTATGTCTCAAAGCTCCCCATTTACGTGCCTCAAAAGATACTATTTCTCGTTGGATAGTTGACGCTATTAAGATGTCTCACAAAATCGCTACAGGAAAGCAAATTGATCATGCGAATGCCCATCAGGTCCGAGCACTAGCAGCATCATCGGCCCTTTATAAGGGTGTCTCATTAGAGGAGGTGATGTCTGTAGCACAATGGCATGCCGAGTCGTCATTCACTGATTTCTACCTTCGCGACATCTCCAGCTCACTTAATCCGGTAGCCGTCGCCAATCTGTCAAACGTAAACTAAGCCACGTCCGACCACTACTTCGCACACATCACTAAAGTCTTCCGCCTACACTGAACAAACGCTATGCATATGACTGAGTACGACCGTGGATTGGGCCGAGCTCCTGTGATGATCAAGAAAAGATCAAGCACTCAAAATGGTGAGTGTTTACATTAATTAAGTGACTATAAATATGTTTACTTACAGTCGAAATACCAGACTGCTTAGGTAAATAGTCTGGTACAAGAATATTCTTATCCTATCAACCAGACATTAGACTCATTCCAATTTGAAAATCTAATCGATTTACTGATATTTTTTCAAAGTTAGAAGTTGTAGTAGCTTCTTTGCACTCTACTGGACTGCCCTAGCTGAGACTTGGGGCTGACACGGGTCTGGTGGGTGTTGCATCCCCAGTGACCACCCTCTGAATTTTGTGTGGACAAAAGAGGGGGGGGAGCGCGGTCTAGACCATGGAAGTTTAGCACTCTATGAGTCAGATAGCAGAACCCAAGCGTATGCCAGGGTTCTAGTCTCTTCGCAACCTTCTCTCTTGGATGGTAGTTGAGTGTTGGTTCGAGCCTCACCTCCTCCCACCGGCATTTTCTGGCTGTCGAAATCCGGAGTTTATCATAATAGTACATCTGGTAAGTATTATTCGAAGTAGAATCGAAAAAGCATCCGCTTTTGTTTCTACGAGAATTCTTAATACTTACCAGATGTACTATGGCCCTGCCTCAGCCGCCCGCTGAGCTGAGGCTGAGCTACTTTCACAGTTTGCCAAGGCAAACATAAGACGAATCTGACTGTGATTGGGAATTGACTCGGTACCTGCGGTTATGGTATTCCCGGACACAGTATGGGCAGGACCAGGAGAGTGCGGAGTTTTAATTGTTTATTTTGAGCTAGACTAGATAATAGACATTATCATAATAATACATCTGGTAAGTATTAAGAATTCTCGTAGAAACAAAAGCGGATGCTTTTTTGATTCAGTCAAATTTATTTCAAAATATTTAACAGTTTTCCTGTATGTCTTCCTCAATTATTAGTGATAAGGAATTAATCAGTGAAAGGGTTAATACATGTTTCTATATGATGTCTAGATACACACTACATGTACACTATCTGTCCATTAAGCACAACACTTGAATAAGTGAATTATCTGGAAGTCATGCATAGGAAATACTGTTTACTAGTTCATGTACAGTACAGCTCAGAGTTAGCTTAACATAAAACGCGTCTGCAACACGTGCATGACGCGTACATAGCGGGTCTATTTTAAAATAATGGATGCATCACTTTTCCGTTGTGAATGGTAAAACAACGCGGTGTGAAAGTAAAACAAATGGGTTGGAAACAGTTTGACAATGCGTCAGAACTTATTACACAACGCATTTATGATATTGGCTAGACAAGTTGTTTGAAATCTGATAACGTGAAAAGCATTCATAATTACGCCGCACTGGTATAACGACATCATGCGAGTCGACCAAGAAGGGAAACCGATTAGTCGGGCATACACACATTATGCAACTATATTTTGCCAGGGTACGGTAAATTTTCGCGAAATTCCTGTCATGATTTTAGGGGGAGGCCTCATTCAATGTTGAATAATTGGCAGTATGTCGCATTATCAGTTCTGATAGCTGCCTGGTAACGTAAACATTCCATTCTTACAGAACAAAATGAACCCGGTTACTTATTCACTGCCTAAATTCACCACTAATGAGAAATGCCTCGCGCGACTGTCTAGCCGATCGATAATTATGCGCAGTCGTAGATTATCGGAAAAGCTTAGCCGTAATTTGATTGGCTTGCTGGACATCTGACGTCATTATGAATGAATGAAAATTACTATCGTAGTAAGATTTTGATTACGTGTCTCATTGTCATTCATAACGAATTGATGACGTGATTTATTTTAACCAGTCTCTGAGCGACTCATGATCAACAATGGCGGAACACAAAATGTACACGTATTCTCGGTGCTGCTTTTAAAAGCAATAAAGCAATATCTTAACGCCCACTGACTTTTAATTTAATAAAACAAACAATGTCTGGTTCATAAAATATAGTGAAATTAGCTCCCTGACTATTTATAATGTTAACTTTCACGCGTTTATTAAGGCACTATTTATCATCTAGCTATGTTATTGCTACGTAGAGGTGGGGGTGCGGGGGGGGGGGGGGGTGCAGCGATTGCTCATTTCCCCAGCCTGGTTCCCGAGTGAGGCAACAACAATGTGTTATACTCGGCTACATTACATTACAATATAGTGAATCCGAAAGCTACCGAATGTCACAAAAAGAAAATCATTAAATCACTATGGGCGTTTTATTTCCGCGAGATAGTGGTACATGTTACAGCTTTAGGGGCGCATAGTATTTCATAACTAGCCATGAACTAGTCTTTCTTCCTATAGAGCACCGATGGGGATATTGCGATAGCGGACACGAATCTGCTAATTTGTGCGTCATATTATCAATAAAAACCACACCATCTGCATGTTTTAATAAAAAAGCGTCTACATTAGTCGAGCATTGATACACATAAGCTATATTTTGACATCTTTAATCCATAATTTTGCGTTTATTCACTGTCTGTTCATCGCGAACACAGGTGATGCGTAGAAGTGATAATGAAGTTGCTTATGGACAATTTTCACTATGATTAACCCATGGCAAATCTCACCAGTCGGCATGTTTCTCTGCGTTGGATGTTTATAAAAGTTAAATGCGAAATGAACTGATGCTTACGATTCTTGCACTAGATGCATAATGTTCAGGGACGCAAAACGTTCAGGGGCGCATCATTACATTAATTCTCAACCAGGAATCATGATTTTGTGTTTCGTAATATTTATAATTTTGATTTTTAATGTTATGTCCCGCTGTCTTTTTTAGGAAAACTCTCATATTTACCTTTGCCCCTTCTAGGAAATGTAATGTACTGCTAAGTTTGATTGGATCCCGGGTAGTTGGAGCCATGGAGTTGGTATGTACGCCGGGTATTACGCAATGCACATATGAATCTTTTAAACGCATTTAAAATTTGGCGTCTGTCCCGTTTTGCTTTTTAACAACGTGTTTGGCACTATCTCTTGTGGACATCAAACAAGTTCAAACTTGCTTATTTACGCATTTAATGCTCATTCTCAACGCATATATTTATTATTTTAAATGCATCAAAAAAATTAATTAGATGCGTTGTGAATGCATTGTGTTTTTAAAACCGATGCTTTGGAAACGGGCCTTCAACACATCATGCACACATTTCAGACCCATTCATACGTTAAGTTATCTCTGAGCTGTACTGTACCATGCCATTTATTAAGTCTATGCTGGGTAAAAATATCAAAAGTTGGCAGAATTTATCCAAATTTGATAAATGAGTTACCCGGATATGATTCTGATTGTTGCGAGGTAATGGTTACATTATGCTCCAGCCCTAGGGTTGGAGCGGGTGGGTGTGGACAGAACTTCAGTTGAGTTACCCGTGTGATTGTGGAGTGCGAGACACTGTTTTCACTAAGGCTCCACCTTCAGGCAAGTGGTTTGGATATGCAGAATGTCAAAGTTGTCTAAACCTTTTATACCAAGAGAAGACTATTTTTGAAAATTTACAACTGGAATAACTGGCTCTGTTATCGATAACCCAGTCAGTCATTCCAGTTGTAAATTCTCAAAAATAGTCCTCTCTTGGTCTGCAAATGAACATTTCTCAAGACCACTGCAGAAACCCCATTTTGGCTGATATGAGTGTTGAAGAGTTTAGCCTTGGAACTTGCGATGGCACACCATTGACTGCACATTCTAGTTTCTATCTTAGAAATTAATTTTACTGGAAAAAGTTAGGAATAGCTTCCCAGTCTAATTATTTTCAAAATATCCAGCAGCCTTCCTATTTGATTGGTCTGAAGTGTTTCTGCGCCACTTGCATAGATGGAGAGTTTAAACCTTGTCTTATTATTGCCAGGGTGCCGTTGTGTATAAAGCCGAAGCGATCTGCAGATACGGGAATGAATTCTCACAAAGCAAGTCAATGAAGCTTCATGGCATTGGTAAGTAATTAGCGAGCCAGTCATAGCAGTGGTATATTAAAAAAAATAGTCTTCTTGTCCTGCACGTTAACAATTTTAAAGCAAAAATTTTGATTCTGTTTAACCCTTTAAAGGTCAAATTTGGTCGAGAAAATCAAAATATTTCCCTTTTCAAACGTCCATTTATAGGGGGAAGAGAATACTATTTTAGAAAATTTAAAACTGGAGTGACTGGCTCATTTGTCGCGCCAGTCATTCCAGTGTTAGCTTTGTAAAAATAGTATTCTCTTGTCCTGCAAATATCCATTCAGTAAGATCACTGCAGCTGCCGGTTTTGACCGGCATGACAAGTAAAGAGTTAATGGATCCGATGATGGTACTGGTGCTGGCTGTGATGATATCATTGAGATGGTTGTGTGGTGTATATAAATGATACGAAATCATATTTTGATATATTTTACAAATGCATTGGATAATTTGTATCTAGATGAAGTTAAATCAGGACTGTTTACATTATCAAGATATTTTTCCTCATTATTTGGTAACAAAATTTTTTTGGTAAATGTTTGTCCCTTTAATGGTGAAGCCACACTAAACAGCTGCTTCAATGGTACCGGTAATGAGAAATATTGATTTTCGGGCCAAGAGAGGACGATTTTTTGTAAATTAACCGTCTGACTGCTGAGTCTTGGCAGACAATATATTCCAAGGGTTATAACTCTCGACCTACTAATTATTTTGTAAACAATTTGACTGAAAGTTGTTGGTGACTATGCCACCAACAACTTTCAGTCAAATTGTTTGCAAAATATTCAACAAGTCGAGAGTTTTTGTTCATTGAAGTTATTGTTTGGAGGCCAATGCAGCAGCAAGACAGTTAATGAATGGCTGGCTCGTTAACTGAACCAGCCACTCAAGTGGTAAATTTTTTTCAAAGTCTTGTCTGGAGCTGTAAATTGACTTTAACACGACATTCACAGAGGAGTAGGTTAGATTTTTAGCTCACCTGGCCAGGATGGCCCAGTGAGCTTATGCCATAGTGACCGTCCATCTTGCCATCTGTTTGTCCGTCATCCGTCCGGCCATCAACTTTTGCTTAAAACCGCTATTACTCATTTAACGCTTGGCGGATTTCAAACTAATATGGCAGGAAGGACCCTAGGGGGGTTGCCTTCAGAACTTGTATACAGACTTTTTATTGGTCCATTTTTTCATTGGCCATCTTGAATTTTCCTGAAAATTGGGGAAATCGTTTAAAACGCTACTCTTCATTAACTGCTGGAGCAATTTCAACCAGACTTGGCTGGAAGGATACTAGGCTCGTAGGTTTCAGATGTATACAGAATTTTGATTGGTCCATTTTTCCATTGGCCATCTTGAATTTAGCGAAAATTTCTGGAAATCACTTAAAAGCCTACTCCTTGATAACCACTGGGCTGATTTCAATCAAACTTGGATGGAAGAACTGTAGCGGAGTATGCTTCAGAAGTTATATAAAGAATTTCTATTGGTCCATTTTTCCGGTGGCCATCTTGAATTTTCCCAAAAAAAGGTGAGAAATTGTTTAAAATGCTACTCATTAACTGCTTGAGCGATTTCAACCAGACTTGGCTGGAAGGATTCTAGGCTCGTAGGTTTCAGATGTATACAGAATTTTGATTGGTCCATTTTTCCATTGGCCATCTTGAATTTAGCGAAAATTTCTGGAAATCACTTAAAAGCCTACTCCTTGATAACCACTGGGCTGATTTCAATCAAACTTGGATGGAAGAACTGTAGCGGAGTATGCTTCAGAAGTTATATAAAGAATTTTTATTGGTCCATTTTTCCGGTGGCCATCTTGAATTTTCCCAAAAAAAGGTGAGAAATTGTTTAAAATGCTACTCATTAACTGCTTGAGCGATTGCAACCAAATTTGTCTGGAAGGATTCTATTGTCGTAGCGTCTAGAAATTCGATTCAGAATTTTGATAGGTCAATGTTTTGGTAGCAATCTCTGATTTTCTGAAAGTTTTCCGGAACCATTTAAAAATGGTACTCCTTCAATCAATATCCTGATTTCAACAAAACGGGTGGAACAATCCTATGACAGTCGGCTTCAACATATTAAACGAGAGTCTTGATTCGTAAATTTTTGGGATGCCATCTTGGATTTTCCGAAAATCATCCATCATCTCTATTTAAATTCAAATGGTTTAAATGTCAATGGTCCAGGTGAGCGCCACAGGCCCTTGTGCCTCTTGTTTAACTCCCCCTCATTAGTGGATTAACTCATAAATAATACTTCAAAAATTAGCTTTAAAAAAAATATAATGTTTTAATTATTATGTGCCCAGGTAAATACCCTCACCTGCTCGTGTCAGTAGCTGGTCGTCCCGCTACAGCATCGCAAGAGGATAATCTTGAGGCAGTCGTACAGTTTGGCACTGTACCAGTTGGTGTCGAGGCCAAGAAATGGATAGAACTACATAACCTCTCTCCGGTACGTTATTAGGTCATTGTTTTGCTGCTTAAAGTTCTCGTGTCCCATTAAGTATAAACAGTTTTGCATGAGATATGAAATGCCTGCTGATTTCTGTTCAATTTACCCAGCATGCCATGCTACCGAGCATTCAACGCTACCCAGCATGCAATTCCCTGACTCCATAATCGTTGTAACTATTAGACATCATATTCCTTTAGTCTATTGTCTGTATAGGCCAACGTTTCTCAAACAAAATCAACCTGCCTGCATGTGCAAATAGTCATTTGTCCTCCAGCTCTGGAAGCGTAAGCATGCACGTGGCCTAGGACGTATTCACGGCAGTACATTCGACAGTCTGTATCTCAATACTGTTCAGAGAAAGTGTGTCAATTTCCAGGAGAAAATTGGAGAAAGCTTTTATATAGTTTGACAATATTTTGCGTGAAGGGTGTTGCTATCAGTGATATCAAAATTCAGTCAAATTATTGTCAAAATAATTATTAGGTAATGCAATTATTACCTGCTACAGATTTGATACTGGGGATAGCAAAGTTGTGCTAGTGATGATGATAATGAACCTCTCCAATTTATCCATCCATCATACGATGTCATAATCAACTACATGACGTGTAGTATGATTCCATAATCAATGACGTCATCAATGACTCAATTTAGTTCATCTTAAATCCTTAATAGTCTATCAGGTTTTACGAATTGTATGGCTTTACTATTTAATAAACATTCTGTCAAATATTTTGAAACTAATTTGACTGGGCGATCAACTTAATTACACATAGGCCAATTTATTTTCAAAATATTCAACAGCTTGCCTGTATAGGTTTCTGGAAATTGATAGTCAGGGAGGTCAGAGATCGATCGATCCTACCACGAGCGAGGTGTGGGTGGAGGTTAGCTGGAGATGGGCGAAGCATAGCTAAAACTGGAAAGGTACATAGCGATAATGGTGGTGATGATGGTGGTGATAATGGTGGTGATGATGGTGGTGATAATGGTGGTGATGATGGTGGTGATAATGGTGGTGATGATGGTGGTGATAATGGTGGTGATGATGGTGGTGATAATGGTGGTGATGATGGTGGTGATAATGGTGGTGATGATGGTGGTACAACCTGTTAGCTGATGTCATAATCAAATGATGTAGGTCTATCGCGAAAGTTGGAAAGGTCCCACAGTAATGATCTGAATTGTATGTCTTTGGTGAATTTATTATTTAATAAACGTTATGTTGAATATTTTGAAACTAATTTGTCATAGGAAGCAACAGCTTAACATTGTAGTTGTCTAGAAATTGAAATTCTGGTCATTTTTCGGTTTAGAATGTTAAAATCAATTTAAATGTCGTACAAAGTAGGGCTGTAAGGATACGTTTTACCATGATACGATATGTATTGTGATACACTGGTCATGATACGATATGTTATTTTTTCACTAAGGTTCATCTGAACCAGTCCATTTTATACCACTCTCATAAACAAATAATAAATATATTCAGATGAAACCTGTTGAAAATGGTGCACTTGTGCCTAACTTTAACTACATGTATAAATTACCTGGCAATGTTGATGCATGAAGTGTATCATGCCTGTATCAATATGCCAGATCACGATACGATACAGGTATTGTGACCAGGCATATAGCGACTCACCAATAGATCGGTGAATCGTTACACCACTAGTACAAAGTGGAGAGAAATCACCTAGAAATATTCAGTGCAAAGCTAGAAATGAAGTCCCCAAATACCTTCTCTTGTTCTTTTGGCATATATACCTATTTACTGTCCCTGTTTTTTTTCAGGTGAGAGTTCCATTCCGAGTCCATCACCCCACAGCTATTAGCAGGATCGATACAGTGTTTAGTTGTCCACAGAAACACGGCATTGTTGCACCGATGAGTCGACTCAAAGTTCCTGTATGTATAATTAATACTGCATTAATTAACATCATTAGAGTTGTTATTTTTTGCTTTGGAAA
>JAVVLW010003583.1:0-17500 GCA_034401795.1 Chaetoderma sp. LZ-2023a
CTAAGCTCCGCCATTACAATCCCAGCTAGATGGCAACTATTGGTATGTGGAGATTTCATCTCTAAGCTGGGTAAACTCGGAATTGGGGACAAATGTTCATGACTTGGCTTATGCATGGGACACTATGGAGAGGGCACACACAACAGCAATAGGGATGCACTGGTGGAATTCCTTAGTTACAATGGCCTATTTGTCACAAATACGGCTTTCAAACACCCATGCCATCACTGAACAACATGGACTGGACACATCACTGATCGCAAAGCCCCAAAAGGTTCTAAGGCTACAACAGCTCTCTTCAACCAAATAGGCTTCATACTATGCAAGACAGAAGCAAAATCCTTAGTCCAGAACACTCATTTGTATGGAGGCACAGGCCTCAATTCTGACCATAAGCTAGTAATTACATGCCTTCAGAGGAACGATCTCTACTTAATATATAAACAGAATACCAGGCTAGAGGGTAGAGTCACCTACAACCTACCCAAGCTCATCAGCAACACTGACACTCAAATGTCATACAAAAAAGCCCTCTGGGAGCAGATAGCTAACACTGATGTCAGCTCCAATCCAAACGAACCCCATACCAAAATACTGAAATCTATGGAATCATCTGCTACCAGCACCATAGGTGTTCTTAAAACAACCAAACTAGGTATACTGACGATCCTCTAGTAGTAAAACTGTCAGCAGAGCAGAAAGCAATACAGCTGCGCATCTATCAAAGTGGCCAAAGTGAAGACCGCACCAAATTATGCCGGAAGCGCAATACTATTCTGCGCTACATTAGCGAACGCTTAAAAGATTTTGCTATTCAACGGGCAGACTCTCTAGCAGATGAAATCACTGCCACGGAAGACTGTCACAAAATGTTTCTGGCAGCCCGAACCCTCAGAGTTACTGATTGCATACCACCACTCACTGTACACAACTCTGAAGGACACTTTATCGGGACTGACCAGGGAAATCCGAGACGATCCAAGAATGGTTCAAGGAACAGTTCACTGACAACGATGATGAGCCCTTGCACCTGTTCTCAGGGGACCCACAGGCCATTACTAACACCAATTAAAACAGCAGAAGTTGAGAAGGCACTTAAAGCCCTAAAATATGGGCGTGCATCTGGACCTGATGACATGAGCAATGACCAATTCAAATATGCAAGTGACATTATCTCAAAACTGATCACGCACCTAATCAATTCAGCTTTTGTGAACCACCTTCCCATCGACGCTGTAGGCCAAGGCACCATTATCACACTACCCAAGTCCCAGAAGCCACCTGGGCCCCAGCCAATCTGTGGCCCATTGTGCTCCTCAACAGCATATGGAAAATCCTATCCAATGTTTCTCTATGCCGCATCGGAGACAAGATCGATTACTTCACCGGATCATGTCAAAGTGGCTTCAAATGTGGATGCAGCTGTGAACACATTGTATGGGCTCAATGCATGCTTGTGTCGGTAGTCATGTCCAAACACTGGGACTTGCACAAATGGGCATTGACATGTCATGAGCCTTCGACACAATTAAATGCTGTGGGGAGGCATGTGCGTCTATATCTCTAACAATGTAGCAACTACCAACTGTATTGAATATGAATGTCATTGCATTGAAATGATATGGATCGAGATTCACGATTGCCCTGGTTTATTATTGTGTGTAATCTACCAGCCACCTAACACAAGTGTTGACAAATGGCAAACTATCACTGACAATATTGAGAATGTTCGCGACTTAAACCCAAACAAAAATCTTGTCTTACTCGGCGATATTAATGGCGATCTTCTCAATCCATCTAAGCATCATCTATGTGACATCATATCTATGTTTGGCTTCCACCAGTTAATACAAGAACCAACCCGACCCATTTCAAATACATTACTTGATCCAATTATTATCAGCTGTGCCAGAATAGTAAAAGAGAGTGGAGTACTTGCATCATTTTGTAGTGATCATACTCCAGTATATTTGGTTTTATCATCCTCCATACCTAAACGTAAAACATACACTCGCCATATATGGGATTATGCGAAAGCTGATTGGGATTTATTCAGGGATCACTTAACTAACGCACCCTGGAACAACATCTCCGATGTTAATGGCATCGACATTTGGTGTCAGACAATCACTACAAACATTATCGCCACTGCTAGTATTAGTATCCCAATTTAAAACTATAACTATAAACCCAAACAATAAAGCCTGGATGTCCAGCAAAATAAAGCACGAAATGAGAGTCAGGGGGAAATTGGTCAAGAAATCAAGAAAAACTAACTGAGAGCAAGACATGGCCAACTTTAAAAAACAGAGAAACCTCATCAATACATTAGTCTGAACAGTGAAAGAAAACTTCAGGAATAAATTAGCTGAAAAAATAAGGCATGGACGCACAGGTTCTAAAGAGTGGTTGAAAATATGCAAGACGTTCTTATGTGATACTAACTCTAATTTTAGCGAAATGCCGCCTCTGAAGCACGATGACAGCTCATTCTCTGATGCTGATACTGGGAAATATCAGAATCATTGCGCAAGTATCTGTAGCGAATGCCTACACATGTTATGTATGGAACCAAAACTCACCCTTCTCAGAGCGATACAACACCATTTCATCAGGCTGCTGGGATTCCTGTGTTTGGGTCAAGGTGTCAGACTCTGCACCAGGGATGGCATCGTTAAATCTCTCATCTTTGCTGTCCTCGACTCCAGAGCTCAGGTCTTCTATCACTCTTTTAAGACCACCAGCACTATTATCATGTCCAACCACCTGTGTAGAATCTTTTTTTACCAAATGAGATTCAGCTAGTGGTGACAAATCAAATGGTACATCAACTTCCATTAACTGAGATGCAAATTTTGTTTGTCCCAGTACTAAACTTTGTGTGTCATCAACAGCGTCAGTGTCATCATTTTCCTGGGTTATGTCATTAACTGTTGCTGGAGGGGTAGCAGATATGCCTGCCTCCAGAACCTCCATCTCATCAACATGTTTTGCCAATACTGGATCCCCAATCTAGTAACAATGGAAATCCCAATCTTCCTAACATTGGAGTCCACAGTCTTACTATCAATGGGGCATGCAGCCCTACTAACAACGTGTGCATATGTGTGTGGAACATTGTTGCTAGTGGGCACTTCACTGGAATTGAGTGAGGCAGCCATTTGCGTCATATAGCTAGCCCTAGCTTCTTCCACATTAGGCCTACTAGCAGCATTCATAGTTGATCTCTTGTCACATCGAGATTTAAAATGATCAGATGATCCATACAAAAGGCACTTATTTCTATAAGGACAGGTATTAGCTAAGTGGTCGGTAGTAGAGCAGATACAGCATTCCTTAACCTGGCATCTGTACCACACATGGAGGAAAACGCTCCAATCAATAGAAAATTTGGCTGGAATTGGTTTGTCTATCTTCTCCACCCACACCCGTCTTATACCATTTTCAAGCATCTTATCGAAGGTGTACGTCTCTCTTTCAATTTTCACAACTTGCCCATATTTTCCCATTTCTGCTGTAATGCATTCATTCAAAATTTCTAGAGGCGCCTTCACTTTCACAATCAGTTTGTCCAAATCAACCTCTTCGATTTTACATACTTGTCCATTGACAATCAGACGCTCTTCCAAAAACCTTTCTTTAATTCCTTGTGAACTGATGGGTAATGGCCATACATTTCGGCTAATATTAATTAGCCCCTTTAAGACATTTGGTCCAGCACCCACGGTGTTTTTTATCCCATGGTAGACATCAATAGCGCCAACATTTAAACCAGTAGTGGTAAGCAGAAGGCTCAGTAGCTGCTTATAGCGGCTTGATATGCTTTTTTTTATCTAAAATATTCACAAGGAATATGATTCAGCAGCAATGAACGAAATATTGCCTTTATTGCTCTATTGTGATTGCACATAGATGGACATTTCACCTGCGCACACCGATGTTTCCAAATGGCCCAAACACCTATGGTTAGCATTGTTATTAAAATGGTCTTATCAGACTTTACGATAATTACACCGCTTGATCCAAATTCTCTAAATAAGACTACATGTGTTTCTAGAACAATGGGCTTCGCTACAAATTGTGCCAAGATTTGGCTGATATACTCTCAAAATTGTGACGATATTGGACATTCTGCAAATAAATGCTCAATTGTTTCCTCGTCTGTTTGACATAAGTAACACATATCAGAAGTCGTTATATTGCACTTGTATGTCAAGTGTCCCACCCATAGCTGTCGATGTAGTAATCACCACAATAAATCACAAGCCATATTTGGTATGTATGGCAAATGTAAGATTTTCCATACATTTTTCCAACTGGATGGTTTATAGCTTGAGTCATCCCATCTCATATTGCTATGGGAGGAGTTACTTGTTTTCGTCCCATAACGTAGTACCATTCCTTGGATCTCATTTCATATTTTAACATCTCATCATCAAGAACTAGTGCAGGTTGTGGAGTCAAACTGTTATGATTTACATTTGGCAGACGAAACCATTCAATTGGTACAGCATGTTTTATTTTATTTAGTAACTGCTGGACATCTATATGCCTCATATGTGTTTTTCTAGCTACTTCTTGCATTTAAATCCATCTATGTGTTTGGGGGTGTATTATATCAGACAAACGTTGAATGCCATATTTTGCAAAGAATGGTAGATAAAGTACTGCATTGATATAACATATATTGCTATTGCCCCACAATTGGTGTTCTAGTACTTCCTTCCAGCACTTAGGTGGAGGCATGTATTTGTCAAATATTTATAACTCCATAACTTGATCTTTAAACACATCTGGTATCATTTGGCTATTCGCAGGTGGCTTCTTTGAGGTAAAAACACACTCCGCCAGAAATGCTTCTACAATTCTCTCCATGAGAGCTCGTGAAATACATGGCCACGTCGCATCTGATGTAATAAGATCATTCAAAAATTTTAACCTTAAAGAAACACAGTTCAGTTTACTATCAATTAAATGATTCTTTTCTTCCCATATGAATGACAGTAACAACTCATTAACCTCCTTTTCTACATGTTCTGGCATGTGTACAACAGATGCTGTATACCATAGCCCAGGTAATACCAAGTTGTTGACAACAAACACTCTAGCAAAAATTAAAAGACGACGATGCTTCCAATTTGCTAATATTCTCTTAATCTTAGATACTCGTTCATTCCAATTTTGTGTTGTATTCGGTTTCCTGCTAAAATAGATGCCTAAAATCTTAATGGTATCATTAGACCAATTGATTTTAAGTGGCTGGTCATTCCGCTTGTTCCATGGCCCCAAAAATAATCCTTTGGATTTTCCTTTATTGATTTTCAAACCAGACACACTTTGAAACGTTTCTAGTACTTGGTTTAAAATTGTAAAATCATTGTTTGAACTAGCAAACACAGTTGTGTCATCAGCATATTGTTACAGCTTAAGTGGTCTTTCTATGCCACGAATACATATGCCTTGAAAGTTATTATTTTGCCTCAATGCTATGCCAAGGGATTCCATCACAATAACAAATAATAATGGCGATAGGGAACACCCCTGTCTAACTCCACGTTCTAAGACAATTTCTCTGGATAATTGATTGTTCACTAAATAGCTACTCTTGATATCCGTATATAAAATCTTAACCCATTTAATAAAGTTTGTGTCTAACCCAAACGATTGCAAAGAATTAAAAAGAAAATCCCATTCCACATGGTCAAATGCCTTTTCGTTGTCCAAGGCAATCACAGCTGAAGGGATGCTATCCTTCTCAACCAATTGAGTAAAATCTCTTATTAACATGGTGTTGGCTAAAATTGTCCTCCTAGGTACAGCACATGTCTGCTCTGTTCCAATAATTCCTCGTAAAACACTACCAAGTTTCAATCTTAGTGCCCTGGATATTATTTTGCAGTCTACACATAGTAGAGAAATTGGTCTGTAATTCTGAATTAGACATCTGTCATCTCGTTTATATATTAGTCTTACGTATGGCCTAGCCATAGTTGGTGGTAAATGGCCTTTCTCAAAGATTTCAGTGGCTAACTCTTCCATTATTGGACCTACAAGGTGCCAAAAGGTTTGGTAAAATTCAACTGGAAGGCCATCACACCCAGGTGATTTTCTAGTTTCATACCATTAAGGGATTTAGTTAAATCTTCTAGTGTTAAGGGTTGATCACAGAATTCAATGCCTGTGTCTGACACTTTTTTGTCTATATTTGCTAGCAAATCCAATAATGCATCTTCATCAATTCCCTCTGACTTGTACAATGACTCATAGTAATTGCATACAATAGTACTCATTTCATTAATGAGCACATCACCTTATCTATTGCCCGAGCTTTTTCTAATGTGCAAAAATATTGGGCTAGCTTTTCCCCTTCTGCATGCATATGGGCTCTTGCTCTAATTTTCACACCCTCAAACTCATATTGTACCAGATCTCTTATTTTACTTTTAATTTTAACCAGTAATTCATAATAACTATCTTCACCATTATTTACTTTAGCATTAATTTTCATCAGTGATCGATGAAGTGTTTTCTTGCATTTGCATTTTCCCCATGCTTTTCTAATAGCATATTGTCGGGAAACATACTTTAAATCCAGGTTTACATCCTCCCACCATTGCAATGTGCTCTTATATGATGCTTCCTATTAATCCAATGCTGCCAACAACTCTATATTATTCTTATAAAATTCTTCCAACAGTGTTGTGTTTAATTTCCAAAACCCGACCCCTTTTGTTACCCCCGTCAGCATTGGCAAAGGTTACACAAACCATGTGATCTGAGAATGTGACTGGCTTAATATTAACATCTCTCCAGCACCCTGTCAACAAACTATTCACATACTTTTTGTCGATCCTTGAACCAACTTTACCATCTGCCGAAAAACATGTAAGATCTTTACTGTGAGGTTTTGATATTCTATAGGTGGCAACAGAATTTTCATTATCACATATTTGTTTTAAGAGTGTATGTGATGTATCAGTATAAGTTGAAGTTGCATTCCTGTCATTTTCCTTGTCTATGACACCATTAAAGTCACAACCCATTACTACGTTCTCATTGCTGTTATCTAGTACTGTTGTAGACATCTCGTTAAAAAAATTATGACATAGTTGATGAGATGCAGGTGCATATATACACAGCAACGTGAAACGTTTTTGTTGTATATCTATTGTGACTCTCACCCAGCGACCATTTGCATCTGATACTGAAGAGATTATATTTACATAGGCTGAACAATGAGGGAGTATAAGAATTGCTATGCCAGCACTATTATCTTGAGATAATGAATCGAATATTCTGGATCCAGAAATCCTTTCTAAATTATCGTATAATTCTGACTTCTGAATCTTTGTTTCCTGTATCAAAGCAATGTCAATCTGCTCATTTCTTAGAGTCTCTAGTAAGTGCCGCTGCTTTATGTCACTATTTAAGCCTCTACAATTGCGTGTACAAATTAGCATAAAAAGTCATAAAATGATGTGTACAACCGCCATTATTAAGCTAACTAGATTTTGGTTTTTTCGACCCTTTCTTAGACAATTTACCTATTTTACTCTCAAACTCTGTACTACTTAGTTCAACTTTTTCCAAATGCTTATATTTTAATATATCTGAATCATGACGCAGATGCATATATTTAACACCTTTTGCTGTCACATATGGAACTAACACATCTCCTGCCTCGGACTTGTACATGACCATCTCATCGGGTGATTTAGAACTCTGTGTTTGAATGGATATATCGGATTCAGCCACTGACATATTATCGTCTTCTATATCACTTTCCTCTATTTCTGATTCAGAACTGTCGCCATCATTCTGTTGCTTTGTTCCACTCAATCGATCCGAGACACCAATTAATTTCTCTATATTATTTAAATCGTCTAGATTGATTGTACTCAGTGGAAAATCAGAATTAGTTTCAGTATCTTGCGACCTGAATTTTACTTGTCCTGAATTAAAACTTTCTTCCAGAGGGTATTGATCATCATCTTCAACTTGTGTGAAATTAACGTCTCTGACATCAGACTTGGATTGACTTGTTACTGGAGTAAGACTTAGCCCCTCATCTAGAACCTCTATTTCATCGCCTGCACCTACAGTGATTGGATTCTTATTTTTTCACCATGCTCCTCATTAACATTGACTTCAGCTACAATCTCAGCTACTACCGGTTCTATGACACTTTCTTTAGAAATATGCTTCTCATTAACATGGACTTCTGCTACAATCTCAGCAGCTACCAGTTCTATGACATTTTCTTTAGAAGCAACTTGCTCTGCACTTTTATCAGCACCCTTTTTGACAGATTTGTTCTGCAGGCATCTCCACTTAAAATGATCAAATGTCCCACAAACTAGAAATTAGTTTTTGTTAGGGAAATCTGTTGCAAGATGTTTTGTGCTTAAGAAGATTCTACATTCTTTGATTTGCCCCCTGTACCATAATGGCAAGATAAATCGACCATCTTACGTGATCATACTTAGGAGAGGGTGTTCCAAATTTGGCAAGGAGCATATTGATATATACCCAAAAGCCTGTAGCTATACAACACTGTGTAAACAGATGGTCTACTGTTTCTGCATCAGTATTACATAATAAACACCGGTCTGTACATGTTATTTTGCACATATAAGTCAGATGGTCAACCCATAGCCTTCGATGGAGTAATCGCCATGCCAGGTCCCATGCGTTTGCTGGTAGACAAGGTAGATGTATTGTTTTCCACACATTTTTCCAGTTCTTTGGCGTGCATCCTAAAGTGTTCCAATGCCTAACTGCAATAGGAGTCTGTCTCCGACTTTGCAATAGCATTCCATACCAGGCTCTAGGTGTCATGTTGTATTTTATATGCTCTGACTTAAATACTAATGTTGGTTGCAACATATCTCTGTTGCCACGTGCTTTCGGCAATTTGAACCATTCACCAGGTATTGCATTCTTTATTCTAAGATATAAGCGTTGGGCATCAATATGCCTCATTGATGTTGCTCTTGCTACATCGTGCATCGCAATCCATTTGCGAGATTTTGGATTAACTAAATCACGTAAATATTGAATGCCATTTTTGGCCGTAGAGGGCGAATATAATATAGCATCATTTTCACGAATCAACTCGTTGCCCCAGAGACGTTGCTCTAAGGCATCTTCCCAACAACTGGGTTGTGGCATTGATTGAAGCATTGATCGCTTCGAGCTGTTCTTTATATACGTTTGGTATCTTCTGATGGTTAGGTGGCAGTTTATTGCACAAAAATAAACATTCTACTGGAAATGGATCTACGTAAATTTGTAGAAGTGACCTTGCAAGACTTGACCAAGATGAGTTTGAAGTGAGTAACTTATTCAAGAATTTCAGTTTTAGAGAAGCAAACTTTGCTAAAACATTAACCAAATGCAGGCCTCCATCATGCTTTTCATTGGTGAGGATTGGCTGCGATACTAAATGGTCTTTGTCCTCCCATAAGAATGACAAAACTAACGTGTTGATCTTTGACTCTACTGATTTGGGCATATGAACTACAGAAGCGGTATACCACAGTCCAGATAAAATTAAATTATTACGGACAAATGTCCTGCCAAATACAGTTAGGCGATGTCGTATCCAATTTACAAATGTACACTTTAGCTTGGGTAGCCTTTCTTCGCAGTTTATTATTACATCCTGTTCTCTAATAAAGTAAATACCCAAAATCTTTATGACATCATCTGACCAGTTAATATCCATAACATTGTCAGTTCTGTCCTTCCAAGCGCCCAAAAATAATCCCTTAGATTTGTCTCTATTGACCTTAAGCCCTGATGCCTTTTGATAATCCGATAATACTCCATTTAAAATTCTAAAATCTGAATTTTTACCTGCAAACACAGTCGTATCATCTGCATATTGAGACACCTTTAGTGACCTTTCTACGCCACGTATACATATTCCTTGAAAATCATTACGTTGCCTCAATGTGGCCCCAACGATTCCATAGCTATGACGAATAGAAGCGGAGACAATGAGGAACCCTGTCTGACACCTTGTTCCAATACTACAGGTTCAGATAGATGATTATTTACTAAATAGCAACTTGTTATATCAGTATATAAAATATTGACGCGTTTAATAAATCTGGAACCAAAGCCAATATGGTCTAAAGACCTAAACAAGAAACCCCATTCAAGTCTGTCAAACGCCTTCTCGTTATCAAGTGCTATTATTGCTGCTGGGATGTTTCCTGTTCAACTAATTGAATAAGGTCTAGTATAAGCAATGTGTTGTTTAATATTGTTCTTCCTGGTAAAGAGCACTTTGATTATCATCAATTACTTCGCCTAGGACTGCGACAAGTTTTAATGTTAGTGCCCGAGTAATAATCTTATGGTCTACACAGAGTAGAGAGATTGGTCTAAAATTCTGTATTTTATTTCTGTCACCCCTCTTGTATATAAGCCGAACATATGCGTGGGCCATCGATGGAGGCAGAGGCCTTTGCTTGAAAATGATAGCTGCTATTTCTTCTAATACTGGACCAAATATGTGACAGAATGTTTGATAAAATTCGACTGGAAGTCCGTCGCAGCCAGGAGACTTTTCTAACTTCATACCTTTGAGGGATTTTGTCAAATCATCAATTGTTAGTGATTGGTCACAACATTCGCGACAAGCATCTGGAAGTCTTTGCGTTATATTAGCTAAAATATCTCTAGTTGCAGCTTCATCACTTCCCTCAGAGTTATACAATGATTTGTAAAATGTGGATACTGTTTCCATCATCTCTGCATTTGAGGACACTGATACACCATCATTAGTCTTCAGTGAGCACATTAATTTCTCTATACCTCTTGCTTTTTCCAAGTTGCAAAAGTAACGTGTAGGCTTTTCACCCTCGGTGTGCATTTGTGCTCTTGACCTTATTTTGGCCCCATCAAACTGATATTTCTCTATTTCATTTAATCAAACTTTTAATTTAACTAATAGTTCGTAATAATTATATTCTCCATCATTGATTTTCTTATTAATTTTACACACCGACCTCTGAAACGCCCTTTTACGCGTTCACATTTCTCGTGCTTTCCTGATGGAATACTGCCTTGAAATATGTTTCAGGTCGGATTTAACATCCTCCCACCAGTCTGTTATACATTCATACAATCTTTTCTTTTCATCCCAATGCCTCCAACAACTTTCTACACATTTGCGATAGCAACTATCTCGTAACAACGCTACGTTGAGTTTCCAAGATCCATCTCCTCGTTTGATCCAGTCAGCATTGTCTAATGTGATGGAAAACATATTGTGATCAGAGAAAGTTACTGGTTTTATGTTAGTTTTACACATGTAACCTTTCAGTGATCGTTCTACATAGATCCTGTCTACCCTTAAATCTAACTTTCCATCGGTTGAAAACCAAGTAAATTCCCGGCCGTCTGGATTTTCAATCCGATAAGTGTCTACCAAGCTTTTATTTTCACAAATGTGTTTCAAAATAGTATGCGATGTGTCATTAAAATTAGACCTAGAGTTTCTGTCTTTAGCCTCATCTAATATGCAATTAAAGTCACCGCCCATAATTCGGTTTTCAGGTGTTCTGTGTTGAATTATTGTGGAAATTCATGGCGCAATTGGTGAGAGGTAGATGCATAAAGGCACATCAAATTTAAACTTGTGTTTAGTACATCAATTGATACACAAATCTATCGTCCATTTGTATCTGATGACGACGATATAACGTCAACATAATTGAGACAGCGGGGCAGGATAAGAATGGCCACTCCCGCACTATTATCTTGTGATAAAGAATAAAAAATCTGGCCTTTTGAAATATCTTTGAGAGATTCATACTCTTCAGTTGTTTTAATTTTGGTCTCTTGTGGATAAGCAATATCAACTCTCTCATTTGGTAATTCTTCAAGAAAATGGCGCTGCTTCAATTCGGTATTTAATCCTCTGCAATTGATGGTGCAGATAATCATAATTTGTAAAATGATGTTTACAACCGCCATCATTAGATTAACTTGATTTGCGTTTTTTAGCTCGTTTCTTAGACCATTTACCTAATTTTCCTCCGAATTCAATGTTTCCTAGTTCCACCACAGACAAATATTCATATTTGGAAATATCAGAATCATGGCGCAGTAGACGATATTTCATGCCTCTCGCCGTTACATATGGCACTAACACTTCACCCCCTTCTGATCGGTACATTACCATTTTATCTTTCATCTGTGACCACTGTGTTTGAATGGACACATCTGATTCTGCAACTGACATTGTATCATTATCCATATCATTTACTTCAATCTCAGATGCTGAGCTATTGTCTGTTTTATGACGCTTATTGCTAATTAAGTTACATTTGGCAGGAGCGTCATTTACCATATCTTCAAGCTGACTTAAATCAAGTGGGCTTAGCGGAAAATCGACTGAACTTTCCATCTTCTGAGTACTAAACTTATCCTGTTCTAATTTCAATTCATCTTCTAAGGAATTGTAAACTGGCTCTTCTGTAAGATCATCATCTTTTTGCATGTCTTTTACAGCCACGTTTGGCTCCACCTCATTTTGATTATTTTCTTGACTTAAGGTTATACCCTCCTCTAATACTTGAATTTCATCAACTGCAGTTACTTTAACAGGATTTTATGATTTGTTTGTGTCATTTTCAGTGGCATGAACCACAACGACAGCTTCCGTAGCGATTGCTCCAGAAGCATTTGACTCAGTTGCATCCTTTAATGGGCGATTATCTCCTGATACCGACGGCTTGTTTTGATTTTTTGGACAGCGACATTTAAAATGGTCAACTGAACCACAGAGCAACATTTGTTTAGATTGGGACAATCTGTTGCCAAATGGTCAGTACTTAGGCAGATCCAGCATTCTTGAATTTGCCCTCTATACCATAAGGGCAGGACAAAGCTGCCATCAAGCACCAATCTGCTTGGTAAAGGGATATACACTTTATCAAACGAGATGCGTCTTACACCGTTTTCTAGCGTTCTATCAAAGGGATACATTTCCCGTTCAATCTTTTGCACTTTGCCATACTTCTTGAGTTCATTCATGATTCTTTCATCTGGAATTTCTAGTGGAACTTTCATCTTCACTAGCAACCTATCTAACTCGATTTCCTCTACGTTACAAACTTCGCCTTTTACAATAAGAAAATCTTCTAGAAGCTTTTCCTTGACCCCCTCATTTGACACTGTTACATTCCATACAGTCTTAGTAACATTGATAAGCCCCTGCAAAGCAGCAGGTCCCGCGCCAACGACGTCCTTTAACCCATGATACACGTCGATAGCCATGACACCCCACCCCTTAGTTGTTATTTTAAGGCTTAGGGTATGCTTATAGGTTGCCATGGTGTTTTATACAAAGAGGAAAGCCATACTACTACAATATATATACAAATATATATAGCACCAAGACGTCAGGGAAAGAGCTAAACACTAAATAAATAGTGTCCCCTTTTGAAACCCTGACGTCTACCAACAAATATACGAATAGAGAGTACAGTCGTATATTTGTTAGTTGAACCACTTATTAAGTAGTTCACTAAGACCTAATCGATTAAAGTGGTTTCCTAATGCATACTAACATATTACAGTCATCTATTTGTTAGTCTGTTACAGTTGACCGGGGACAGCCAACTGACTATAAAGTTTTATATAATCAAAGAACTAGGATAGCGCTTACAGTTGACAAAGGAATTAAATCTACTCACTCAAGCGATCTTGCCAAATATAATGAGCTAGCCAACGAACTATAGAAATAGCATACTGGCGCAAGGGGAAATGTATTGCATTGACCACAGTAAGAGTAGACCTATTAAATGGCGGAAACTGCCAGCTAAGAGGAGTGCCTTAAGAAAATGGAGACACAAAATCCGCTCCAACCAAGACACGAAGGAAATATTAATACGAAATATATTTACAAAATTTATCTACAAAATCGCGCTAGAAACGAGCAAATTCGGGCAGCAATTGCAGAGCTAAATAAACGTGTGCGTTTACTTCGACTACTACTCTTTTTTTTCTCTTTTTTTTTGAAAATCCGACGCTGACGCAGTCGGATACACTTCACGGAGGAACTCCTTTAAAACGGCTTGCAAACTCCCATTAAAAATCAGATGAAATAGCAGGCTTTATTAATAGAATAACAATACAAACTTAACATATCAAAACAGTGCAAGCTAAAGTACTTTATTATCATAACTACATAGAAAGCAGAATTAATAAAGAGCTGATAACATAACGTAATTCAACAAAGCCATTACAGCGATGTTATGCCATTTTCCAGGGGAAGACTGTTCCCGCTAGAGTGGCTATATTGGGTGTGACGACGCGCGGTAACTAGTGTAGCGATTGGCCGTTTTTTCCAACAACCAGTGCGCCGACGGCGTACCGTTTCCCGAGCAGAACATATTCTAAACTTACGAAGCTGGTGGAATGCCTGTTTATCGAGCCGGCGGAGTGAGCTGTCTTTCTGGGCTGATTGATGAATAGCACTTAGTTCAGTAAATGAGTATGCAATCATGGCACGTATAGCAGGCACAATTTCCGGACGGCCAAATCAATAGGCATCACGAGCGAGGTGTGGGTGGAGCTTAGCTATAGATGGGCGGGGCATAGCTAAAAATGGAAAGGCCCATTATTACACTTTCCTGCTGTATCAAGTGGACACTGGTGGTGTGTACCTGTAAAGCCATGCTGAATCAAAGCATTGCATTGTCATCATATTATGGATGAATCCTGACCCACAATCATAGTTAACAGACAATAGTCTGTCATGAATTTGGAGAAGTCCGTCAAGTGTACGAATTGTATGTTTGGATTGATTTACTAGCTAATAAATGTCTTGTTTGAATATTGTAAGCTAATTTGTCTGGGCGCTGTTGCGGCCAAATGAATAGGCAGCAACATCAGCCAGTCAAATTAGTTTCAAAATTGTCAACAGCTTAAGTACGTAGTTACCTTGAAAATGGGATTCTGAGAAGTCAGGGTTCGATCCCAATAAGCCCAAGGCATAGACGGAGCGTAGCCATAGATGGGCGGGACATGGCTAGAATGGAGGAATCCAATTTTAGCTATGCCCGCCCATCTTTAGCTAAGTGTCCACCCATACATCGCACGTATTGGGGTTGATTGAGCCCTGAACTCCCTGACTATCAATTTCCAGAAAACTATACAGGTAAGCTGTTGAATATTTTGAAACTAATTTGAGTGGGTGACGTTATCAATAAAAGTAACTTGATGAAATTCGAGGGGATATTCTAGGGTAACTATCGGCATCACTGACGCCCAATTTTTGGCACCTTCACCCACTTTTACCCTGGTACCAATTTATACTCCTGAGTGGAGAGAGGCAACGTGAGCTGGAGGAGATTGCCTATGTTTTCACTAATTGCTCGTCAACCATTTGTTCGCCTGATTCCGCGTCGTGTGGGATTTGAACCACGCCCAGCTGATTACAAGTGCACCGTGCTAACATAGCCAATCGCCTCCCCGCCAATTTCCGATTCATCATCCTGGTGTGATTTTTATAAGGGCAGCCCTCCCCGCCCCACCATTAAATTTTTTAATCGTCGCCCCACCCCCGTTATTAAGGAGCGGATCTCGATAGAACTATGAGTAACTCTTGACATTAGTACGAAGCTGGATGTTCGAATCACTGCCCTGTTGTGGTTTGGTAGGCCGCTCCCAAACTTAAATTTTTAAATGGCCACTCCTCTGTTATTAATGAACGGATCTTGATAAAACTTGAGAGGGGTATTCTCTGGGTAACCCGTAACATTTAGACGCAGCCAGATTTTCGGTTTACTGTCATGCTGGTTATTAATAGGGCGCCCGATCCTTAAATATTAAAATCGTTATTCCTCTTTTACTGGTGAAGGGATCTCGTTAAAACGTGAGAGAGATATTATATGGATACGTCTTAACATTATTTCGGAGGCGGATTTTTCATCCATTGTCCTGCTGGCTTTTACTAGGCCGCCACACCTTTAACTTCTAAGATCACTTGAGAGGGATATTCTATGTGTATCTCATGACAACAATACAGAGTCAGATTTCAATTTACTGCCCTGTTGCATATTACTAGGGTGCCATACCCTTACATTTTTTATTCTTTATACCTCCATTACTGATGTACGCATCTCGATAACACTTGAGAATTTAGTACTTGGCGGCAGCGTCTACAAGTTGTATTTCTGTAGTTCTGAGGAAAACGTTGATTTTACGCATAATCGTGGTCAATTTTGACTGTTCAGTTTCGTAAATGAGTTGTATAAAGCATCAATAGTTAGTAATCAGTGTCGTTTGTGTATAATGTGTGGCTACTGTGTGTGGATTCGCTTATTAATATAGAATATTGGATTTTGCCATGAGAATTCGTGAGTACGTTTCAAGTTGTACTATTACTATTACTATTGCTCACTAATACTCAGTAAGGCACTTTGCCACGCTGACGCTTCAAATCACCGCTCAGCGACAGATCCTGAATCTAACTCTGAATTGAGCAGCGGTCAGTGAGTCTTAGTCAAGCGTTGGACATTAGTCAGCCAACACTATAGTCAGTATCCAGTTAGCCGTTAACACATAGACAATGCGGCGCGGAATAGTGAACTGAACTCAATCAGTTGTGCTCACTGGTCACCAAATCGAGAGTACCGTTACATTCAACCGCTCAAACGTACTTTCGTACATATCAGCAGTTATTATAACTGTCTCTTGTGATGAACAATGGCGCGTGACGAGTGCAAGCAGGAAAATATTGAATGTACGCTATGTCCAGATAATAGGATGCTATGTCGTGGGTGTTTTGAGAGAAAGCGCAAGGCATCATGCTCTCCAGAAGGAAGAGGTTTTACTCCTAGCCAGCCACAGGGCTTCTCATTCTCACCGGAAAAAGTGGGTGCTCATTCCTCAACAAGCGTCCCCAATGATACAGAGACATCCATAAGCTATGTTTTAAGAGAGGCAAATAGCATTTTGACAGCCACGCCCTCAAAAGACACTGTTATGACCAGCAGATCGTCTAATGTAGTGACCACTACAACTGCCTCAACAGCAACTCGACCAATCAGTACCGGTACACCAATAGTCTCTTATGCTAGACATATTTCGCCCATAACCGTAGCACAAAGTACAGCGATAGCACCATATACTGGTTTTATTACACAAACAAATCCGATGGTATTTTTCATGAACACGCCCGATTTAACCCCTGCAGCACAATTACTATGCACGCCAAATGGTTCAGCCACGCCACAATTCCTGGTCACGCCGCCGATGCACATGCGACAACAGCATCCCGGCGAACTACAACCACAGATGGCGTGGAATAGTGTGCTTCGACTACTTGAAATTCTCTTTGCCAAAGTGGACGACATTAGCATTTCACAGCGCAGGATTTCGGACAGTCTTGAACGTCTTGAAAACATTGAAGTGCATGTAAAACATATCAGTGATGCTATTGATAAATCTAATAAGTGGGTGGGAGATCTCTAAAGTC
>JAVVLW010003583.1:22500-24163 GCA_034401795.1 Chaetoderma sp. LZ-2023a
TACTTAATATCCAAACTTACCTAGCAGTTATTTGGTGTAGTGAAGTACGCCGTGTCCGTGGCTGTGAGAGATGTTTCAGGATTCTCAGTGAAGGTCAGTCTAACATCTGTAACTATAAATTAAGAAAAGTCAGCAATGAAATAATACACATTGTTATATACAAGTCAATGGCGTAGAGAAGCGTTGAGTATCGCACGTGTGTCGTTTTAACCTCGAGTTCTACAACGAAATGTTTTGGAAATCACCTAATGCCATCTTCAAGGGCAACATCCTGATCTCAATGGGGGTGGGGGAGGGGGTGGGGGTGTCAGTAAAAGCTCCCATTCCCGTCCTCTTCTGTGCATTAGTCTCCTAAACTTCGAAAACGTGTCTATGCTCTTGTAAAACAATAGTTTATATGGATTTACACTTCATATTCATATTTGTCCATTTGCGGATCAATTTACCACTGGAATGACTGGCTATTTTCAAAATACTCTCCTCTTGACATGCCAATGGATTTTCAATAAACAGATACATACTTGTTCTTGACCACATTTAGCCATTACATAGGTAAAGATAAAGTCTGTCTTAATTTTCTCATTGAATGTTGATATTAATATAGGATTGCATATTCGTATTTGCGTATTGACTCGGTAATAGCCCAGTACCGGCCCAGTAACCAGCGTTATCAGTATAGTTGAATAAACGCCAGGAATACGCAATCCTATATTGAATTCGCACCTCCACCCAGCCCCACAGCCGTCTTAAGGACTGAGCCTAATTTAAATGTTGTTTTGCAGTCCGCAATCATATGGGTAACTCACATTCCAAATTTGATTGAATTCTACGCAGCAGTTTTGGAGGAGATACCCGGATGGACAGATACATGGACGGACAGGCAGATGGAGAGCAAGACAGACGGACGGATGGACGGATGCGATTGCAATATCCTTTCCAGACCAACCCCCTAAATTCGAAAATTAATCACTATATGCAGCATATACAACATGTTAGATATCCAGACATAATCCAGGAATATTTCGCATACAGTGAATCTGTTATTGTTTAATTCTGTTCTTATTAATAACATTTTATTATAACAATTACCATATGCGTAATAATAGACAGCAATACAATCGGTCGTTGTAACTTTCTTGGTGACAGAGCTGTAGCCGCCTGTAAAGTAGACTTTAACATCAACGCCATTCAGAGTAGTTTCGCTGTAATATTGTTCATCTGAGGTAAAATGTTATATTCTGTTAGCATCATCATGGCTGTGTGGGTGGCGGTGGTATTATCTTTGTTGTTGTTGTTGTTGTCGTCGTCGTCGTCGTCGTTGTCGGCGGCGGCGGCAGCGGTGTTGATGGCGGCGGTGGCGGTGTGGTGGTGGTGGTGGTGGTGGTGGTGGTGATGGTGGTGGTGGTGGTGGTGATTTTGTTGCTGTTTTTGCAAGTGCTGTTGTTGCTTCTGCTGCTGCTGTTGTTGTTGTTTTTATTGTTGCTGTTGTTGTTGTTGTTGTTTGTGTGGTGGTGGTGGTCGTGGTGGTGGTGGTGGTGATGGTATAATTATTGAGAATGTCTTGGTGTTGGTGGTACACTCATGGAGAGTGTGGTTGTGGTGCAATCATTGAGAGTGTGGAGGTGGAACACTCATTGATGGTGTGGAACATCGTCGTGTCGTG
>JAVVLW010003584.1:0-22500 GCA_034401795.1 Chaetoderma sp. LZ-2023a
AGCTATTTTTGTCTTAGTCACCAACCACTTTCACTCAAATTGTTTTCAAAATATTCAGCTTATCCAAACTCTGGATCTGTTGACTATTTTGAAAACAATTTGACTGAAAGCTATTTTTGTCTTAGTCACCTACCACTTTCACTCAAATTGTTTTCAAAATATTCAGCTTATCCAGAGCTAAACCACATGAAAAATGTCGTCTGCATAAATTCAGCAGACAAATAGGTAAAGAGGCCAATTGAGCTCCGTTGATGGTTTTACTATTAATATGCAAAACTGGGCTTATTACCAGAGTCCTGCCCACGGACATAATACTCTCTAGATCGTTCATTCACATGACTTCGGACAGTTAGGGTGCGATAAATGTGACACGAAATAGCAAGGAGTTTGAAATTCTAATTTACAATCTATATACCTATCCTGATAATGGACCTTTCTATTTTAGCTATACCCCGCCCATCTCTAGGTAAGCTCCACCCACAATCTCGCTTATGTTGGGATCGATCGATCTCTGAACTCGCTGACTATCACTTTCCTGAAAGCTATGCAGGTAAGCTATTTAATATTTTGGAACTAATTTGACTGGGTGCTGTTGCTGCCTATGGCAGCAACATCGGCCAGTCAAATTAATTTCAAAATATTCAACATACGTGTATTAAATAGTAGCGACATACAATTCGTACAACGTGTCGGAGTATTAAGAGTTAAAGACGGGACAAGTAGAATTATGTATGACGTAATGCTTATGATTATGAATATGCCCAGTCAAATTAGTTCCAAAATATTCAATAGCTTACCTGTATAGTAATCTGGAAATTAATAGTGAGAGAGTTCAGATATCGATCGATCCCAGCGGAACGAGCTTTGGGTGTAGCTTAGCGAGAGATGGACGGGCATAGCTAAAACTAGAACGGTCCATTGGTGACGTAATTAGTGTATGCCTATATTACACTATCTTGATAACGTTAAGCACAATAAAACACGACGTTGTGCGCACTGAAGACAACAACGGTTTTCTATCGACTGAAACGATCTGATCTGTCAATCACGGATATAACGTCATAATCAAAATCAATACGTCACAAGGTCACAATCAAAATGGCGTATGACTTCCTCACCAAAATCGGAAAGACCGTTGGGCAGTCAAATTTGTTTTAAATCTATTACAAAACGTCAAAAAATGGGTGGAGCCTAGCTAGAAATGGATCCGCCCATTAATGTCAAACTGTCCATCATTGGCTCTCGTGTTGGGTCGTGGAAGTTAATTGAATAGAAAATACTGGATTTCAGAGTTGAATGAGTGAGGACGATAGGCAGTTAAATGTTTGCAAATTTATCTATTGACACGTCTTCAAAATCTGAGGCCAGGTCCCAGATGGAGTAGTAGTGTTCCGTTTCGTTTTTAGTTGAGTATTCTGAACTTGTAGATATGGTAGATATGGTATCTGTGAAATAATAATAATAATAATAATAATAATAATAATAATAAATAAATAAATAAATAAATAGATATAGATAGGTAGGTAGGTAGTAATATGGTTAAGGCGCTGGCTCAGAATTTTCAAAAAATTGAAAATATTTTTTATTTATTTTATTGCCTGAGATTTGTTATTTTTGTTTTCTAGAGGCGAGATGGCCTTATAAATATTGGACAACTTTAAGATGATGATGTTTATCCATTTAATTTCGATTTTACCAATATGTCACGTAGATTTGGATTTTTCCTAAATGCTATTACTGGGCGCAAATTGAGAGGCTGTCTTAGATTATTCTGTAATTTATGATATTCATCTTTCAAAATTTCGGCAATTTCTACATTTTTTCGATTATATGTCAGAGTGAATGGAATTATTTCACGCTGATCAGCAAGACCGGGGTCCACATTTATGCCCATCGGCCATTCTGTTTCTAATTGCTTAATCCAAAATGATTCTCTAAGTTTCCTTTGTTTATCAGTTTCGTCAGTGGTATTTGAGAGAGGTGGTTGTTCAATGGGTATAATTTCGAAGTCCCGAGCGACTGAATGGCCAGGAAGGTTAAAGTGTTCAGCGACATGCGTGTCTTTTTCATGTCTAATATCGCAAAGGTGTCTAGTAGCTCGCCATCTTAATGGGCATTTGGTTTCACCGACATATTGCTTTTGGCACAATTTACAAGATATTACATAAATGACGTTTTCGGAATCGCAATCTAAATTAGACTGAATTTGAAATTTGTTTTTGTTCTGAAAGCTCATAAACGTTTTTTGATTTGGAAGAAGTAGGTCTAATTTACACCTTTTCTTTCCACATTTCCGAGATTCTCCTGCGCCTGTGATTGGACGATTGTGACGAATCTTGGTAGGCCTGTGATCCGCAGCATTATCAGGGATAGTTTCCAAATCCTGTAAAGTATCAGACTTAATTTTGCGCAAAAATCTAGATGAATAGCCTCTCGGCTTGAGGGCCTTGAATAAGAGAGAGCATGCAGATTCAAAGTTTTTTCTATCACTCGAATTTCTATGAAAACGGATGATTTGTGATTTTACAATTCCTTTAAAGGTATGAGGTGGATGGAAGGATTTCTTGTGAAGTAGTTGATGAGAATCTGTGGGCTTAAAATATACTTTATAATCAAGGTGTCCCGTTGTGTCATACATTACACCTTTGTATAGCGTTAAATCTAAAAAGTCTACGGACATTTGGTCAATGTTGGCTTTTAGCTTGATATTCGGGTCATGATTGTTCAAAATGGTGAAAAATTCATTAAATTCTTCCTTTGTATGATGCCAAATAATGAAAATATCATCGAGGTACCTGCGATAAAAGAGAGGCTGTTTCGGACATTTGCTAAGCGCATCCTCCTCCCACTCTGCTACATAGATGTTGGCAAAACTCGGACTGAAACGCTTACCCATTGCGCAGCCGCAAATTTGTTGGTATGTTTCACCCGCGAATTCAAAATCATTGCCCTTTAAGCTTAGCTCTAAGAGAGCTAATATTTCGCCAGTGGGCCTATTGTTATCAGGGTATTTTTCAAACGCTTTACGGACAGAATTCAAACCCTTTTCGATGTCAATATTTGTGTACATTGCATCGATGTCGAGCGTAATTAAAAATGAATTTGGAGGTATCGAGATCTCAGAGACCTGCGACAGAAAGTCGTCAGTATTTTTCAAGAAGCTAAAATGTCTATTCGCAATTGGTTGTAGGTGATAATCAATGATTTCACTGATCCTATAGGATTCAGAACCACAATCCGATATAATAGTTCGTCCTGGTGGTATCATAGGATCTGACCAAGAATCAATAGCCTTATGAATTTTGGGTAACAGATAAAATGTACGTGGTTTTGAGTCTCGTTTCGCAACGAGGTATTTAAACTGTTTCTGCGTTAAACTCTTGTTATCAACCATATTTTGGAGAATTTCATTAAAATTGTCGCAGTTATTTTGCCAGAATGGTTCGTCTAATTTTTGGTAATGTTTTGGATTACTGAGTTGACGATGTGCTTCACGAATGTAGTTGTCTTTAAGCATTATTACTGCAGCAGATCCCTTATCAGCAGGTTTAATGACAATGTCATTGTTTTTACGCAATCCTGTTAAGGCTTGACGTTCCTCATATGACAAATTTTTATGATTTTTCGGAAATTCAACATTTTCAATACGTTCTTTTACAATTTTTATACTGTCGGGGATCGCTGGATCGACTAATTTTGAGTCTGGTGCCCAGCCAGTTCTTTCAACGAATGGCAGAATATTACTTTTCGAGTTTCGAAAAAAGTCGGCTAATTTGACACGGTGGGAAAATTCAAGAACTTCCATTGAGCCATTATCTAAAAGTGCATCTATGCCTAATTTGGGCCTAGGAGTTGGTACAAATGTTAGGCCACGATTGAGTATTGATTTTTCTGCTTCAGTTAATGTAGCGCCAGTGAGATTAACAATATCACTACCTAGCCCGATACCGGGGTGGTTAGTACCCTGACCCTCGGTTAGTTTAAATTAAGAAAGGTTAACCAGCTATAATACAATGCATTAGCAGTTTTTTCACTCCAATGGATATTATCCTGGACTACTTCAAAATCAGAAATTGGTAGACTAGGGATGACAGAGACCTTTATACGCAGGGATTCTACAGATGAATTGATAAATGCTAAGGTCCTTTTCTGCTTTGCAGTTAGATGTTGAGAGTAGTTCAGTTTAGTGAAATAAACCTTTGCATCTGGAAATTTTGAACGAATGGTACTGAATAGGAGTTGGACTCGTTGGGCAGTTACAGACATAGGTTCATCCTTATCATTTATGCCAATGTTTATGATGATTTTCTCTGGCTGATAGGAGTCCATGTATTTTTTGACAATAGTCCTAGCATGGCACAATTTTGCCCCTGGATAGCAAGCTATCTGGGTGTCTGAATGGGGTTTCACATTTATACGGCTTAGATTGGAGGAGCCAAGGATCAAGATTTTTTTCGTCAAGACAGGGAGTCGCCATTCATGTTTGTGGTCTACCTCATACCGAAATTTCCAGAAAGAATTAGCTTCTAAGTGTGTAATTTTCTTGAGTTTATTTTGATGATTGATGCTGTTTCTACACGGTGTAGGGGTGAAATTTGGTTGAGGTAGTTTGGCCACTGGCACTGGGGTACTGACACCCTTTTGAGTCAACGGTGTTGATCTGGTCCTTAGACCAGATTTTCTGTCATCCTTTGCTCTCTGTGGAAGGGGAGGTAATTCATCTGAAGACAGTGGAGGCGGGGTGTCTGGTAGTGGTATCTTACTAGGATCCACAGGAGTTGATTTGGTCCTTGGACCAGATTTCTGATTAGCATCGACTCTCCGTGGAAGGGGAGGGAACTCCTCTGGAGACAAGGGTGGTGGGGAGTCAGGTAGAGGAATCTGAAGAGGGTCCACAGGAGAGTCTAATAGGAATATCGGTGATGGCCGAGTATCCGTTCTCTTCACTGGTGGGGGGCTATCGGTCGGTGACCTGAGCCGTTTCCTGAGTTCTGAAGGTGGTGGAATGACTGGTACGGTCTGGGATGACCTTGCAGTAGGGGTGGTAACTTGGCAATTTTGTGCTTTCTGTTGAAAGTGTGGGTCGAAAGGCCTAATAAATTGATAGAATGCTTCGATTGATTTGACGTGAAGTTTTTTGCCATAGTTGGCTTTTGCCCATCTAATGGCAGTTGATTTTGCCTTACCTAAATTAAGGTTTGGCGCGGTCTGAGCTATGATAATTTCGGACATGATGGTGCCTAAACTGAAATTGTAATGGTCTATCATAGCTCGAATGATGGAATTTGCCCAAACAAAGTTAACTTTCTTGATGTCACTTACTACCTCTATATTTGGCATAGCTGGCTTAATGAAACGGCAGAGTTCGCTCACCTTCCTGCTCAGACCGGTTGGCAGGGTGTTGGAGCCCAAATTGCTGGTTAGGACACCTATGTGGTGAAAACATTGTATTATCATATAATAGCACTTGACTAGTCGAGCCTGGGGAGGAGACGGACTGCTGTCCTCATGGTTGACATTCCGTCTCTTGCCCTTGCTCGTTCTAGCCATGGTGATATTATGCTCTAATAAATGATCAAAAACCAACAAATTTAGCAACAACTGGGCCAGTCAACAAATCTAAGCAAGGGAGATAATCAAGCTCTAACCAACAATTGTCTAGTTTAAATTAAAGGGCTGATCTAAAAATTAAAATCTGAAATTTGAGTGATGAATAATTACATCTACAAGCCTACATAGAACCACAAGCCTACTAAGTTTACAAGCCTACACAATTTAACTATACCTGAAATGGAAGATGAAGGATTATTAGCATTTTAATATTTAAACATACAACAAATACAATAATAGCAATTAATATATAACTCACAATTTTATGATACCGTCGTGCTTGGCTGACCGGTTTCGTTTAAGAATAACCTTCTTCAGAGCCTTGAGAACAAATCTGTCCTTCCATCATAATTCCTGTCTATTTATTAGGGTGGCTGGCTTTAGGGGATTGTCTTCGAAAATTACTCAATTGCTTTGAAGTTAGCTAACTTATTTTCAATAAAGATTCAGGCCACCATAGGTGCTAGATTCAATTGTGTTATGCCCTTTGCTATTGATTGAGCTCTAGGGTTTCCGAGTGAGGTTTGGGTGTCACTCGCTTGATTGAGAAGTCATTGATCAAAGGATCAAACCTAGGCCATTAATTCAGTGAATTGTTTTCTATTCTTCAAAGGCGCCAGATTGGTATTGTTTTCAATGTTTGATTTATTCAGCTAGAACTAAGCTTTAAACTGGGAATGATTTTGTCAATTTTATTAAGAATTTCTTTTTTTATTTTAATACTGAAAATTCTTTAAAAACTAATTTTGAGTATTGTGCTGCTGAATGTATTTTGTTGTTTCTCACAGCAATAAAACTTTCAGTAAACCTAATTTCAAAATCTTTCCCCAAACTGAGGAAAATTGGAGGGAAGGACGGGAAAGAGGAGAGGGAATGAAGGGCTGAAAGAAGGAGGAGTGGAGTGAAGGTAGGAGGAGTCTGATCCATCAATCCATTCACCCATCCACCCATCCATCCAGAACCATCCATCAGTCAGACATTCCATTCATCCAGACCCTCCATCCATCCATCCCTCCATCCCTCTATCCATCCATCAAGACCATCTGTCCTTCCATCCATCCATTCATCCATCCATACCACCCATTCACCCACCCATACCACCCACCCATCCATCCAGAACCATCCATACATCCAGATCCTACATCCATCCCTCCATCCATCCATTCAGACCACCTGCCCTTCCATCCTTCCATCCTTCCTTCCATCCATCCATCCTTCCTTCCATCCACCAACCCACCCACCCATCCATCCATCCATCCATCCATCCATCCATTCATCTTTCCATCCCTAACCATCCATCCATCAGTCAGACCATCCATCCATCCAGATCCTCTATTCCCACATCCATCCATCCAGACCACCTGTCCTTCCATCCATCACTCCATCCATTCATCCATCCATCCAGCCCCCCACTCACCCAGCCACCCACCCATCCATCCAGAACCATCCATACCATCCAGCAGTCAGACCATCCATCCATCAAGATCCTCCATCCATCTCTCCATCCATCCATCCAGACCACCTGTCCTTCCATCCATCCATCCATCCATCCATCCATCCCAGCCCATCCCATCCAACTCCCAATTACAAAACCACAATTTGAGAAGACAGACCATATTGATTGATGAGTGGAATGACAGATTTGCCCGACGGTATAGATAGGTGCACATAATTAGTTGGTTAGTAAGTCAATAAAATAATATAACTGGCACTGGCTGGTAGGTAGTAATATGGTTAAGGCGCTGGCTCAGAATTTTCAAAAAATTGAAAATATTTTTTATTTATTTTATTGCCTGAGATTTGTTATTTTTGTTTTCTAGAGGCGAGATGGCCTTATAAATATTGGACAACTTTAAGATGATGATGTTTATCCATTTAATTTCGATTTTACCAATATGTCACGTAGATTTGGATTTTTCCTAAATGCTATTACTGGGCGCAAATTGAGAGGCTGTCTTAGATTATTCTGTAATTTATGATATTCATCTTTCAAAATTTCGGCAATTTCTACATTTTTTCGATTATATGTCAGAGTGAATGGAATTATTTCACGCTGATCAGCAAGACCGGGGTCCACATTTATGCCCATCGGCCATTCTGTTTCTAATTGCTTAATCCAAAATGATTCTCTAAGTTTCCTTTGTTTATCAGTTTCGTCAGTGGTATTTGAGAGAGGTGGTTGTTCAATGGGTATAATTTCGAAGTCCCGAGCGACTGAATGGCCAGGAAGGTTAAAGTGTTCAGCGACATGCGTGTCTTTTTCATGTCTAATATCGCAAAGGTGTCTAGTAGCTCGCCATCTTAATGGGCATTTGGTTTCACCGACATATTGCTTTTGGCACAATTTACAAGATATTACATAAATGACGTTTTCGGAATCGCAATCTAAATTAGACTGAATTTGAAATTTGTTTTTGTTCTGAAAGCTCATAAACGTTTTTTGATTTGGAAGAAGTAGGTCTAATTTACACCTTTTCTTTCCACATTTCCGAGATTCTCCTGCGCCTGTGATTGGACGATTGTGACGAATCTTGGTAGGCCTGTGATCCGCAGCATTATCAGGGATAGTTTCCAAATCCTGTAAAGTATCAGACTTAATTTTGCGCAAAAATCTAGATGAATAGCCTCTCGGCTTGAGGGCCTTGAATAAGTGAGAGCATGCAGATTCAAAGTTTTTTCTATCACTCGAATTTCTATGAAAACGGATGATTTGTGATTTTACAATTCCTTTAAAGGTATGAGGTGGATGGAAGGATTTCTTGTGAAGTAGTTGATGAGAATCTGTGGGCTTAAAATATACTTTATAATCAAGGTGTCCCGTTGTGTCATACATTACACCTTTGTATAGCGTTAAATCTAAAAAGTCTACGGACATTTGGTCAATGTTGGCTTTTAGCTTGATATTCGGGTCATGATTGTTCAAAATGGTGAAAAATTCATTAAATTCTTCCTTTGTATGATGCCAAATAATGAAAATATCATCGAGGTACCTGCGATAAAAGAGAGGCTGTTTCGGACATTTGCTAAGCGCATCCTCCTCCCACTCTGCTACATAGATGTTGGCAAAACTCGGACTGAAACGCTTACCCATTGCGCAGCCGCAAATTTGTTGGTATGTTTTACCCGCGAATTCAAAATCATTGCCCTTTAAGCTTAGCTCTAAGAGAGCTAATATTTCGCCAGTGGGCCTATTGTTATCAGGGTATTTTTCAAACGCTTTACGGACAGAATTCAAACCCTTTTCGATGTCAATATTTGTGTACATTGCATCGATGTCGAGCGTAATTAAAAATGAATTTGGAGGTATCGAGATCTCAGAGACCTGCGACAGAAAGTCGTCAGTATTTTTCAAGAAGCTAATATGTCTATTCGCAATTGGTTGTAGGTGATAATCAATGATTTCACTGATCCTATAGGATTCAGAACCACAATCCGATATAATAGGTCGTCCTGGTGGTATCATAGGATCTGACCAAGAATCAATAGCCTTATGAATTTTGGGTAACAGATAAAATGTACGTGGTTTTGAGTCTCGTTTCGCAACGAGGTATTTAAACTGTTTCTGCGTTAAACTCTTGTTATCAACCATATTTTGGAGAATTTCATTAAAATTGTCGCAGTTATTTTGCCAGAGTGGTTCGTCTAATTTTTGGTAATGTTTTGGATTACTGAGTTGACGATGTGCTTCACGAATGTAGTTGTCTTTAAGCATTATTACTGCAGCAGATCCCTTATCAGCAGGTTTAATGACAATGTCATTGTTTATACGCAATCCTGTTAAGGCTTGACATTCCTCATATGACAAATTTTTATGATTTTTCGGAAATTCAACATTTTCAATACGTTCTTTTACAATTTTTATACTGTCGGGGATCGCTGGATCGACTAATTTTGAGTCTGGTGCCCAGCCAGTTAATTGAATAGAAAATACTGGATTTCAGAGTTGAATGAGTGAGGACGATAGGCAGTTAAATGTTTGCAAATTTATCTATTGACACGTCTTCAAAATCTGAGGCCAGGTCCCAGATGGAGTAGTAGTGTTCCGTTTCGTTTTTAGTTGAGTATTCTGAACTTGTAGATATGGTAGATATGGTATCTGTGAAATAATAATAATAATAATAATAATAATAATAATAAATAAATAAATAAATAAATAAATAAATAAATAAATAAATAGATATAGATAGGTAGGTAGGTAGGTAGGTAGGTAGTAATATGGTTAAGGCGCTGGCTCAGAATTTTCAAAAAATTGAAAATATTTTTTATTTATTTTATTGCCTGAGATTTGTTATTTTTGTTTTCTAGAGGCGAGATGGCCTTATAAATATTGGACAACTTTAAGATGATGATGTTTATCCAGTTAATTTCGATTTTACCAATATGTCACGTAGATTTGGATTTTTCCTAAATGCTATTACTGGGCGCAAATTGAGAGGCTGTCTTAGATTATTCTGTAATTTATGATATTCATCTTTCAAAATTTCGGCAATTTCTACATTTTTTCGATTATATGTCAGAGTGAATGGAATTATTTCACGCTGATCAGCAAGACCGGGGTCCACATTTATGCCCCTCGGCCATTCTGTTTCTAATTGCTTAATCCAAAATGATTCTCTAAGTTTCCTTTGTTTATCAGTTTCGTCAGTGGTATTTGAGAGAGGTGGTTGTTCAATGGGTATAATTTCGAAGTCCCGAGCGACTGAATGGCCAGGAAGGTTAAAGTGTTCAGCGACATGCGTGTCTTTTTCATGTCTAATATCGCAAAGGTGTCTAGTAGCTCGCCATCTTAATGGGCATTTGGTTTCACCGACATATTGCTTTTGGCACAATTTACAAGATATTACATAAATGACGTTTTCGGAATCGCAATCTAAATTAGACTGAATTTGAAATTTGTTTTTGTTCTGAAAGCTCATAAACGTTTTTTGATTTGGAAGAAGTAGGTCTAATTTACACCTTTTCTTTCCACATTTCCGAGATTCTCCTGCGCCTGTGATTGGACGATTGTGACGAATCTTGGTAGGCCTGTGATCCGCAGCATTATCAGGGATAGTTTCCAAATCCTGTAAAGTATCAGACTTAATTTTGCGCAAAAATCTAGATGAATAGCCTCTCGGCTTGAGGGCCTTGAATAAGAGAGAGCATGCAGATTCAAAGTTTTTTCTATCACTCGAATTTCTATGAAAACGGATGATTTGTGATTTTACAATTCCTTTAAAGGTATGAGGTGGATGGAAGGATTTCTTGTGAAGTAGTTGATGAGAATCTGTGGGCTTAAAATATACTTTATAATCAAGGTGTCCCGTTGTGTCATAAATTACACCTTTGTATAGCGTTAAATCTAAAAAGTCTACGGACATTTGGTCAATGTTGGCTTTTAGCTTGATATTCGGGTCATGATTGTTCAAAATGGTGAAAAATTCATTAAATTCTTCCTTTGTATGATGCCAAATAATGAAAATATCATCGAGGTACCTGCGATAAAAGAGAGGCTGTTTCGGACATTTGCTAAGCGCATCCTCCTCCCACTGTGCTACATAGATGTTGGCAAAACTCGGACTGAAACACTTACCCATTGCGCAGCCGCAAATTTGTTGGTATGTTTCACCCGCGAATTCAAAATCATTGCCCTTTAAGCTTAGTTCTAAGAGAGCTAATATTTCGCCAGTGGGCCTATTGTTATCAGGGTATTTTTCAAACGCTTTACGGACAGAATTCAAACCCTTTTCGATGTCAATGTTTGTGTACATTGCATCGATGTCGAGCGTAATCAAAAATGAATTTGGAGGTATCGAGATCTCAGAGACCTGCGACAGAAAGTCGTCAGTATTTTTCAAGAAGCTAAAATGTCTATTCGCAATTGGTTGTAGGTGATAATCAATGATTTCACTGATCCTATAGGATTCAGAACCACAATCCGATATAATAGGTCGTCCTGGTGGTATCATAGGATCTGACCAAGAATCAATAGCCTTATGAATTTTGGGTAACAGATAAAATGTACATGGTTTTGAGTCTCGTTTCGCAACGAGGTATTTAAACTGTTTCTGCGTTAAACTCTTGTTATCAACCATATTTTGGAGAATTTCATTAAAATTGTCGCAGTTATTTTGCCAGAGTGGTTCGTCTAATTTTTGGTAATGTTTTGGATTACTGAGTTGACGATGCGCTTCACGAATGTAGTTGTCTTTAAGCATTATTACTGCAGCAGATCCCTTATCAGCAGGTTTAATGCCAATGTCATTGTTTTTACGCAATCCTGTTAAGGCTTGACGTTCCTCATATGACAAATTTTTATGATTTTTCGGAAATTCAACATTTTCAATAGGTTCTTTTACAATTTTTATACTGTCGGGGATCGCTGGATCGACTAATTTTGAGTCTGGTGCCCAGCCAGTTCTTTCAACGAATGGCAGAATATTACTTTTCGAGTTTCGAAAAAAGTCGGCTAATTTGACACGGTGGGAAAATTCAAGAACTTCCATTGAGCCATTATCTAAAAGTGCATCTATGCCTAATTTGGGCCTAGGAGTTGGTACAAATGTTAGGCCACGATTGAGTATTGATTTTTCTGCTTCAGTTAATGTAGCGCCAGTGAGATTAACAATATCACTACCTAGCCCGATACCGGGGTGGTTAGTACCCTGACCCTCGGTTAGTTTAAATTAAGAAAGGTTAACCAGCTATAATACAATGCATTAGCAGTTTTTTCACTCCAATGGATATTATCCTGGACTACTTCAAAATCAGAAATTGGTAGACTAGGGATGACAGAGACCTTTATACGCAGGGATTCTACAGATGAATTGATAAATGCTAAGGTCCTTTTCTGCTTTGCAGTTAGATGTTGAGAGTAGTTCAGTTTAGTGAAATAAACCTTTGCATCTGGAAATTTTGAACGAATGGTACTGAATAGGAGTTGGACTCGTTGGGCAGTTACAGACATAGGTTCATCCTTATCATTTATGCCAATGTTTATGATGATTTTCTCTGGCTGATAGGAGTCCATGTATTTTTTGACAATAGTCCTAGCATGGCACAATTTTGCCCCTGGATAGCAAGCTATCTGGGTGTCTGAATGGGGTTTCACATTTATACGGCTTAGATTGGAGGAGCCAAGGATCAAGATTTTTTTCGTCAAGACAGGGAGTCGCCATTCATGTTTGTGGTCTACCTCATACCGAAATTTCCAGAAAGAATTAGCTTCTAAGTGTGTAATTTTCTTGAGTTTATTTTGATGATTGATGCTGTTTCTACACGGTGTAGGGGTGAAATTTGGTTGAGGTAGTTTGGCCACTGGCACTGGGGTACTGACACCCTTTTGAGTCAACGGTGTTGATCTGGTCCTTAGACCAGATTTTCTGTCATCCTTTGCTCTCTGTGGAAGGGGAGGTAATTCATCTGAAGACAGTGGAGGCGGGGTGTCTGGTAGTGGTATCTTACTAGGATCCACAGGAGTTGATTTGGTCCTTGGACCAGATTTCTGATTAGCATCGACTCTCCGTGGAAGGGGAGGGAACTCCTCTGGAGACAAGGGTGGTGGGGAGTCAGGTAGAGGAATCTGAAGAGGGTCCACAGGAGAGTCTAATAGGAATATCGGTGATGGCCGAGTATCCGTTCTCTTCACTGGTGGGGGGCTATCGGTCGGTGACCTGAGCCGTTTCCTGAGTTCTGAAGGTGGTGGAATGACTGGTACGGTCTGGGATGACCTTGCAGTAGGGGTGGTAACTTGGCAATTTTGTGCTTTCTGTTGAAAGTGTGGGTCGAAAGGCCTAATAAATTGATAGAATGCTTCGATTGATTTGACGTGAAGTTTTTTGCCATAGTTGGCTTTTGCCCATCTAATGGCAGTTGATTTTGCCTTACCTAAATTAAGGTTTGGCGCGGTCTGAGCTATGATAATTTCGGACATGATGGTGCCTAAACTGAAATTGTAATGGTCTATCATAGCTCGAATGATGGAATTTGCCCAAACAAAGTTAACTTTCTTGATGTCACTTACTACCTCTATATTTGGCATAGCTGGCTTAATGAAACGGCAGAGTTCGCTCACCTTCCTGCTCAGACCGGTTGGCAGGGTGTTGGAGCCCAAATTGCTGGTTAGGACACCTATGTGGTGAAAACATTGTATTATCATATAATAGCACTTGACTAGTCGAGCCTGGGGAGGAGACGGACTGCTGTCCTCATGGTTGACATTCCGTCTCTTGCCCTTGCTCGTTCTAGCCATGGTGATATTATGCTCTAATAAATGATCAAAAACCAACAAATTTAGCAACAACTGGGCCAGTCAACAAATCTAAGCAAGGGAGATAATCAAGCTCTAACCAACAATTGTCTAGTTTAAATTAAAGGGCTGATCTAAAAATTAAAATCTGAAATTTGAGTGATGAATAATTACATCTACAAGCCTACATAGAACCACAAGCCTACTAAGTTTACAAGCCTACACAATTTAACTATACCTGAAATGGAAGATGAAGGATTATTAGCATTTTAATATTTAAACATACAACAAATACAATAATAGCAATTAATATATAACTCACAATTTTATGATACCGTCGTGCTTGGCTGACCGGTTTCGTTTAAGAATAACCTTCTTCAGAGCCTTGAGAACAAATCTGTCCTTCCATCATAATTCCTGTCTATTTATTAGGGTGGCTGGCTTTAGGGGATTGTCTTCGAAAATTACTCAATTGCTTTGAAGTTAGCTAACTTATTTTCAATAAAGATTCAGGCCACCATAGGTGCTAGATTCAATTGTGTTATGCCCTTTGCTATTGATTGAGCTCTAGGGTTTCCGAGTGAGGTTTGGGTGTCACTCGCTTGATTGAGAAGTCATTGATCAAAGGATCAAACCTAGGCCATTAATTCAGTGAATTGTTTTCTATTCTTCAAAGGCGCCAGATTGGTATTGTTTTCAATGTTTGATTTATTCAGCTAGAACTAAGCTTTAAACTGGGAATGATTTTGTCAATTTTATTAAGAATTTCTTTTTTTATTTTAATACTGAAAATTCTTTAAAAACTAATTTTGAGTATTGTGCTGCTGAATGTATTTTGTTGTTTCTCACAGCAATAAAACTTTCAGTAAACCTAATTTCAAAATCTTTCCCCAAACTGAGGAAAATTGGAGGGAAGGACGGGAAAGAGGAGAGGGAATGAAGGGCTGAAAGAAGGAGGAGTGGAGTGAAGGTAGGAGGAGTCTGATCCATCAATCCATTCACCCATCCACCCATCCATCCAGAACCATCCATCAGTCAGACATTCCATTCATCCAGACCCTCCATCCATCCATCCCTCCATCCCTCTATCCATCCATCAAGACCATCTGTCCTTCCATCCATCCATTCATCCATCCATACCACCCATTCACCCACCCATACCACCCACCCATCCATCCAGAACCATCCATACATCCAGATCCTACATCCATCCCTCCATCCATCCATTCAGACCACCTGCCCTTCCATCCTTCCATCCTTCCTTCCATCCATCCATCCTTCCTTCCATCCACCAACCCACCCACCCATCCATCCATCCATCCATCCATCCATCCATTCATCTTTCCATCCCTAACCATCCATCCATCAGTCAGACCATCCATCCATCCAGATCCTCTATTCCCACATCCATCCATCCAGACCACCTGTCCTTCCATCCATCACTCCATCCATTCATCCATCCATCCAGCCCCCCACTCACCCAGCCACCCACCCATCCATCCAGAACCATCCATACCATCCAGCAGTCAGACCATCCATCCATCAAGATCCTCCATCCATCTCTCCATCCATCCATCCAGACCACCTGTCCTTCCATCCATCCATCCATCCATCCATCCCAGCCCATCCCATCCAACTCCCAATTACAAAACCACAATTTGAGAAGACAGACCATATTGATTGATGAGTGGAATGACAGATTTGCCCGACGGTATAGATAGGTGCACATAATTAGTTGGTTAGTAAGTCAATAAAATAATATAACTGGCACTGGCTGGTAGGTAGTAATATGGTTAAGGCGCTGGCTCAGAATTTTCAAAAAATTGAAAATATTTTTTATTTATTTTATTGCCTGAGATTTGTTATTTTTGTTTTCTAGAGGCGAGATGGCCTTATAAATATTGGACAACTTTAAGATGATGATGTTTATCCATTTAATTTCGATTTTACCAATATGTCACGTAGATTTGGATTTTTCCTAAATGCTATTACTGGGCGCAAATTGAGAGGCTGTCTTAGATTATTCTGTAATTTATGATATTCATCTTTCAAAATTTCGGCAATTTCTACATTTTTTCGATTATATGTCAGAGTGAATGGAATTATTTCACGCTGATCAGCAAGACCGGGGTCCACATTTATGCCCATCGGCCATTCTGTTTCTAATTGCTTAATCCAAAATGATTCTCTAAGTTTCCTTTGTTTATCAGTTTCGTCAGTGGTATTTGAGAGAGGTGGTTGTTCAATGGGTATAATTTCGAAGTCCTGAGCGACTGAATGGCCAGGAAGGTTAAAGTGTTCAGCGACATGCGTGTCTTTTTCATGTCTAATATCGCAAAGGTGTCTAGTAGCTCGCCATCTTAATGGGCATTTGGTTTCACCGACATATTGCTTTTGGCACAATTTACAAGATATTACATAAATGACGTTTTCGGAATCGCAATCTAAATTAGACTGAATTTGAAATTTGTTTTTGTTCTGAAAGCTCATAAACGTTTTTTGATTTGGAAGAAGTAGGTCTAATTTACACCTTTTCTTTCCACATTTCCGAGATTCTCCTGCGCCTGTGATTGGACGATTGTGACGAATCTTGGTAGGCTTGTGATCCGCAGCATTATCAGGGATAGTTTCCAAATCCTGTAAAGTATCAGACTTAATTTTGCGCAAAAATCTAGATGAATAGCCTCTCGGCTTGAGGGCCTTGAATAAGTGAGAGCATGCAGATTCAAAGTTTTTTCTATCACTCGAATTTCTATGAAAACGGATGATTTGTGATTTTACAATTCCTTTAAAGGTATGAGGTGGATGGAAGGATTTCTTGTGAAGTAGTTGATGAGAATCTGTGGGCTTAAAATATACTTTATAATCAAGGTGTCCCGTTGTGTCATACATTACACCTTTGTATAGCGTTAAATCTAAAAAGTCTACGGACATTTGGTCAATGTTGGCTTTTAGCTTGATATTCGGGTCATGATTGTTCAAAATGGTGAAAAATTCATTAAATTCTTCCTTTGTATGATGCCAAATAATGAAAATATCATCGAGGTACCTGCGATAAAAGAGAGGCTGTTTCGGACATTTGCTAAGCGCATCCTCCTCCCACTCTGCTACATAGATGTTGGCAAAACTCGGACTGAAACGCTTACCCATTGCGCAGCCGCAAATTTGTTGGTATGTTTCACCCGCGAATTCAAAATCATTGCCCTTTAAGCTTAGCTCTAAGAGAGCTAATATTTCGCCAGTGGGCCTATTGTTATCAGGGTATTTTTCAAACGCTTTACGGACAGAATTCAAACCCTTTTCGATGTCAATATTTGTGTACATTGCATCGATGTCGAGCGTAATTAAAAATGAATTTGGAGGTATCGAGATCTCAGAGACCTGCGACAGAAAGTCGTCAGTATTTTTCAAGAAGCTAATATGTCTATTCGCAATTGGTTGTAGGTGATAATCAATGATTTCACTGATCCTATAGGATTCAGAACCACAATCCGATATAATAGGTCGTCCTGGTGGTATCATAGGATCTGACCAAGAATCAATAGCCTTATGAATTTTGGGTAACAGATAAAATGTACGTGGTTTTGAGTCTCGTTTCGCAACGAGGTATTTAAACTGTTTCTGCGTTAAACTCTTGTTATCAACCATATTTTGGAGAATTTCATTAAAATTGTCGCAGTTATTTTGCCAGAGTGGTTCGTCTAATTTTTGGTAATGTTTTGGATTACTGAGTTGACGATGTGCTTCACGAATGTAGTTGTCTTTAAGCATTATTACTGCAGCAGATCCCTTATCAGCAGGTTTAATGACAATGTCATTGTTTTTACGCAATCCTGTTAAGGCTTGACATTCCTCATATGACAAATTTTTATGATTTTTCGGAAATTCAACATTTTCAATACGTTCTTTTACAATTTTTATACTGTCGGGGATCGCTGGATCGACTAATTTTGAGTCTGGTGCCCAGCCAGTTAATTGAATAGAAAATACTGGATTTCAGAGTTGAATGAGTGAGGACGATAGGCAGTTAAATGTTTGCAAATTTATCTATTGACACGTCTTCAAAATCTGAGGCCAGGTCCCAGATGGAGTAGTAGTGTTCCGTTTCGTTTTTAGTTGAGTATTCTGAACTTGTAGATATGGTAGATATGGTATCTGTGAAATAATAATAATAATAATAATAATAATAATAATAAATAAATAAATAAATAAATAAATAAATAAATAAATAGATATAGATAGGTAGGTAGGTAGGTAGTAATATGGTTAAGGCGCTGGCTCAGAATTTTCAAAAAATTGAAAATATTTTTTATTTATTTTATTGCCTGAGATTTGTTATTTTTGTTTTCTAGAGGCGAGATGGCCTTATAAATATTGGACAACTTTAAGATGATGATGTTTATCCAGTTAATTTCGATTTTACCAATATGTCACGTAGATTTGGATTTTTCCTAAATGCTATTACTGGGCGCAAATTGAGAGGCTGTCTTAGATTATTCTGTAATTTATGATATTCATCTTTCAAAATTTCGGCAATTTCTACATTTTTTCGATTATATGTCAGAGTGAATGGAATTATTTCACGCTGATCAGCAAGACCGGGGTCCACATTTATGCCCATCGGCCATTCTGTTTCTAATTGCTTAATCCAAAATGATTCTCTAAGTTTCCTTTGTTTATCAGTTTCGTCAGTGGTATTTGAGAGAGGTGGTTGTTCAATGGGTATAATTTCGAAGTCCCGAGCGACTGAATGGCCAGGAAGGTTAAAGTGTTCAGCGACATGCGTGTCTTTTTCATGTCTAATATCGCAAAGGTGTCTAGTAGCTCGCCATCTTAATGGGCATTTGGTTTCACCGACATATTGCTTTTGGCACAATTTACAAGATATTACATAAATGACGTTTTCGGAATCGCAATCTAAATTAGACTGAATTTGAAATTTGTTTTTGTTCTGAAAGCTCATAAACGTTTTTTGATTTGGAAGAAGTAGGTCTAATTTACACCTTTTCTTTCCACATTTCCGAGATTCTCCTGCGCCTGTGATTGGACGATTGTGACGAATCTTGGTAGGCCTGTGATCCGCAGCATTATCAGGGATAGTTTCCAAATCCTGTAAAGTATCAGACTTAATTTTGCGCAAAAATCTAGATGAATAGCCTCTCGGCTTGAGGGCCTTGAATAAGTGAGAGCATGCAGATTCAAAGTTTTTTCTATCACTCGAATTTCTATGAAAACGGATGATTTGTGATTTTACAATTCCTTTAAAGGTATGAGGTGGATGGAAGGATTTCTTGTGAAGTAGTTGATGAGAATCTGTGGGCTTAAAATATACTTTATAATCAAGGTGTCCCGTTGTGTCATACATTACACCTTTGTATAGCGTTAAATCTAAAAAGTCTACGGACATTTGGTCAATGTTGGCTTTTAGCTTGATATTCGGGTCATGATTGTTCAAAATGGTGAAAAATTCATTAAATTCTTCCTTTGTATGATGCCAAATAATGAAAATATCATCGAGGTACCTGCGATAAAAGAGAGGCTGTTTCGGACATTTGCTAAGCGCATCCTCCTCCCACTCTGCTACATAGATGTTGGCAAAACTCGGACTGAAACGCTTACCCATTGCGCAGCCGCAAATTTGTTGGTATGTTTTACCCGCGAATTCAAAATCATTGCCCTTTAAGCTTAGCTCTAAGAGAGCTAATATTTCGCCAGTGGGCCTATTGTTATCAGGGTATTTTTCAAACGCTTTACGGACAGAATTCAAACCCTTTTCGATGTCAATATTTGTGTACATTGCATCGATGTCGAGCGTAATTAAAAATGAATTTGGAGGTATCGAGATCTCAGAGACCTGCGACAGAAAGTCGTCAGTATTTTTCAAGAAGCTAATATGTCTATTCGCAATTGGTTGTAGGTGATAATCAATGATTTCACTGATCCTATAGGATTCAGAACCACAATCCGATATAATAGGTCGTCCTGGTGGTATCATAGGATCTGACCAAGAATCAATAGCCTTATGAATTTTGGGTAACAGATAAAATGTACGTGGTTTTGAGTCTCGTTTCGCAACGAGGTATTTAAACTGTTTCTGCGTTAAACTCTTGTTATCAACCATATTTTGGAGAATTTCATTAAAATTGTCGCAGTTATTTTGCCAGAGTGGTTCGTCTAATTTTTGGTAATGTTTTGGATTACTGAGTTGACGATGTGCTTCACGAATGTAGTTGTCTTTAAGCATTATTACTGCAGCAGATCCCTTATCAGCAGGTTTAATGACAATGTCATTGTTTATACGCAATCCTGTTAAGGCTTGACATTCCTCATATGACAAATTTTTATGATTTTTCGGAAATTCAACATTTTCAATACGTTCTTTTACAATTTTTATACTGTCGGGGATCGCTGGATCGACTAATTTTGAGTCTGGTGCCCAGCCAGTTAATTGAATAGAAAATACTGGATTTCAGAGTTGAATGAGTGAGGACGATAGGCAGTTAAATGTTTGCAAATTTATCTATTGACACGTCTTCAAAATCTGAGGCCAGGTCCCAGATCGAGTAGTAGTGTTCCGTTTCGTTTTTAGTTGAGTATTCTGAACTTGTAGATATGGTAGATATGGTATCTGTGAAATAATAATAATAATAATAATAATAATAATAAATAAATAAATAAATAAATAAATAAATAAATAAATAAATAAATAGATATAGATAGGTAGGTAGGTAGGTAGGTAGGTAGTAATATGGTTAAGGCGCTGGCTCAGAATTTTCAAAAAATTGAAAAATATTTTTTATTTATTTTATTGCCTGAGATTTGTTATTTTTGTTTTCTAGAGGCGAGATGGCCTTATAAATATTGGACAACTTTAAGATGATGATGTTTATCCAGTTAATTTCGATTTTACCAATATGTCACGTAGATTTGGATTTTTCCTAAATGCTATTACTGGGCGCAAATTGAGAGGCTGTCTTAGATTATTCTGTAATTTATGATATTCATCTTTCAAAATTTCGGCAATTTCTACATTTTTTCGATTATATGTCAGAGTGAATGGAATTATTTCACGCTGATCAGCAAGACCGGGGTCCACATTTATGCCCCTCGGCCATTCTGTTTCTAATTGCTTAATCCAAAATGATTCTCTAAGTTTCCTTTGTTTATCAGTTTCGTCAGTGGTATTTGAGAGAGGTGGTTGTTCAATGGGTATAATTTCGAAGTCCCGAGCGACTGAATGGCCAGGAAGGTTAAAGTGTTCAGCGACATGCGTGTCTTTTTCATGTCTAATATCGCAAAGGTGTCTAGTAGCTCGCCATCTTAATGGGCATTTGGTTTCACCGACATATTGCTTTTGGCACAATTTACAAGATATTACATAAATGACGTTTTCGGAATCGCAATCTAAATTAGACTGAATTTGAAATTTGTTTTTGTTCTGAAAGCTCATAAACGTTTTTTGATTTGGAAGAAGTAGGTCTAATTTACACCTTTTCTTTCCACATTTCCGAGATTCTCCTGCGCCTGTGATTGGACGATTGTGACGAATCTTGGTAGGCCTGTGATCCGCAGCATTATCAGGGATAGTTTCCAAATCCTGTAAAGTATCAGACTTAATTTTGCGCAAAAATCTAGATGAATAGCCTCTCGGCTTGAGGGCCTTGAATAAGAGAGAGCATGCAGATTCAAAGTTTTTTCTATCACTCGAATTTCTATGAAAACGGATGATTTGTGATTTTACAATTCCTTTAAAGGTATGAGGTGGATGGAAGGATTTCTTGTGAAGTAGTTGATGAGAATCTGTGGGCTTAAAATATACTTTATAATCAAGGTGTCCCGTTGTGTCATAAATTACACCTTTGTATAGCGTTAAATCTAAAAAGTCTACGGACATTTGGTCAATGTTGGCTTTTAGCTTGATATTCGGGTCATGATTGTTCAAAATGGTGAAAAATTCATTAAATTCTTCCTTTGTATGATGCCAAATAATGAAAATATCATCGAGGTACCTGCGATAAAAGAGAGGCTGTTTCGGACATTTGCTAAGCGCATCCTCCTCCCACTGTGCTACATAGATGTTGGCAAAACTCGGACTGAAACGCTTACCCATTGCGCAGCCGCAAATTTGTTGGTATGTTTCACCCGCGAATTCAAAATCATTGCCCTTTAAGCTTAGCTCTAAGAGAGCTAATATTTCGCCAGTGGGCCTATTGTTATCAGGGTATTTTTCAAACGCTTTACGGACAGAATTCAAACCCTTTTCGATGTCAATGTTTGTGTACATTGCATCGATGTCGAGCGTAATTAAAAACGAATTTGGAGGTATCGAGATCTCAGAGACCTGCGACAGAAAGTCGTCAGTATTTTTCAAGAAGCTAAAATGTCTATTCGCAATTGGTTGTAGGTGATAATCAATGATTTCACTGATCCTATAGGATTCAGAACCACAATCCGATATAATAGGTCGTCCTGGTGGTATCATAGGATCTGACCAAGAATCAATAGCCTTATGAATTTTGGGTAACAGATAAAATGTACGTGGTTTTGAGTCTCGTTTCGCAACGAGGTATTTAAACTGTTTCTGCGTTAAACTCTTGTTATCAACCATATTTTGGAGAATTTCATTAAAATTGTCGCAGTTATTTTGCCAGAGTGGTTCGTCT